>JAVRXN010000014.1:20677973-20760473 GCA_033556935.1 Timema podura
TGGGCGGCCATATTTGTAAATTCGTCCCTGTTTGTGGAGCATTTGGTGTTTCCGGTGGATGGCGTGGGTGTGATATTTATGACACAAAACTGCTGGACACGAACGTACTGTGAAAGTTCTGTAAACACAACCCGATCATGTGTTTACTCCTAGTTACAAGTTGATACTGTGTTGGTGCGGGGTGATTGGATTGCCTCTCCCGCATTTCCTCCACTCAAAGCGACGTTCACTTCCACTTCTACTACCCATACACCTCAAACTCTCCCCCATACACTACCCACACATACATATTTGTGAACGTGTGTGTTCACATGTGGCTCCCTAGCTTCACCAAACCCTCACACGAGTGACGTGTGCCTCTGTTTCTCATCGTCCTACAAGACACTGTAAACGGTAGGTGGAGGATTGGGGGAGGGGAAGGGGGTGAACAAGTGTAGCGTTTACTCATTTCGAAACAGTAAATAATATTAATAAAAACATGTGAGGCACTGAAAATATGTCTAGAGTGTTGACCTAATTTTAAGACCCGGCCTACGACATTATTTCTAAAGGTACACTTTTGTACCTATTTAAATGACCATAAAATTAATAATACGTGAATAAAAAGTAGATACTTGATAAGTTTTGGTACATAATAACACTGCCCCCCTTCCCCCAGCCCACCTATGCCTCAAAGAAAAGGTCAGGACGTGCCGCTGCAAGAAGAAAAGACTTGTCTATGGATTGTCTAACTCCGCTGTGAAAGAGCACTCATGCAAACAGAAGGGTAGACATTGATTCACACTGAGGACACGTTGTGAGGGGCCTTATATAAAACATAACATCGATGAGTACACACACATATATATATATAATCAACATTTATATATGTATACTTATCAACATTTATAGTTTCTCTATACATATGTATATATTCTTATCAACATTGATATGTATATACATATACACATACATAAATATCGAATGTTCATTTGAAAATTTTCCACCAAAATATCTCTAAAACAACGCATTGTAGAAAAAAATGTTTTAAACAAAAGTTGTTTGGTTCTGAGGGGGTAGTAAGGTGGTAAGGTTGGTATGACTTTGGGTGGCGTTGCTAAGGTGACGTTAAGGTCACTTTGATTTTTTTTAAATAAGACTCTATATTTTTTATTACATATTACTGTAGATCACGTTGTACCATTTTCAAAATGGTGGTTTTAAGCTTTTTAAAATAAAAGCTATCACGAGAAATGAGCCTCACACGTTTCTGAGTCCCCGGACCACAGGGGCGTAGCTAAGGGGGGGGGGAGGGGGGCCGGGAGGGCCAGGCCCGAATCTTAAGACGAAAACTCGGCGAGTAGCTGTTTTTTTAATTAGCACCACGTCTTACTACCCATTCGGGTTATACGCCTATGTACTAATTTACTTAAATCTAGCACCACGTCTTACTACCCATTCGGGTTATACGCCTATGTACTAATTTACTTAAATCTAGAACAGACACAACATCCAGCCCTCGGCCGTTAATTTATTCATTGTGAAAGGGGAAACCCACATTTCACCAATGATAAATTTTTAGGCCTTGCCGGGAATCGAACCCGGGAACTTTAGCTCCGAAGGCAGAGACTCTACTGACTGATCTAAAGTGTCGGACTCGAGTTGCTGTTGGCAAGAAGTACGGTACAATTTGTATTAATAAAAAAAAAATTGCTATAATGTGACGCTGACGAATTGTAAAAATAAAAATAAACTTGAGTTGTAAATGTTAACACTTCTATTGAGCATATCTAATTAAATCGTTTTATCTGTAATCTGTTGATTACGAACTTTCTTCTACTTAAACAAATTTGTTTTGAAAAATAAACTAATTAA
The DNA here is from genome assembly GCA_033556935.1 of Timema podura. NCBI lineage: Eukaryota > Metazoa > Arthropoda > Insecta > Phasmatodea > Timematidae > Timema > Timema podura. The sequence continues at coordinate 20,679,828 of JAVRXN010000014.1, forward strand.
ATATAAAAAAATTGTGATTTTGATTCATTCCCTTTAATTCGTTATAACTTTTCTTATAGTTTAAATTTATTTACATAATATCTTAAATTTTTGTTTTTGAGGGGAATTTTCTTTCATCTAGAGGAAATCTTGGACCTACACTTGATATTGAGCCCCCCCCCCCCCCCCAAACTTGAATCCTGTATACGCCACTGGACCACCATATCACCCTCAGTACTGTTGATGGTATATATTCACATACTATGAGAGTTGACGTTATTTCATCCAACTTTTATTAATCCAACTTATCTTTTTACCGAACCTAGCCTAGTCAAAGTAGGCTATTTTATTTTATTAAATAATTACCCATAGCTCACATCGATGGACACGTGGACAAAGACACTGGTATCCTTTTTTCTCCCTTTGCAGGTGACGGGGATGTCGGGGCTTGATTTCCGAGCAGGTGTACTGAATATTTTTTTCCTAAATGGTTTTCAACACTCTCTTGACACTAGTGCTAATATGCGGATAGTCCGGACGGGTAGTAATAAGTGGAACACAGATATATATATTTTCAAACAACAGCTTTAAAACCCGCTTCGTTGGCCGCATGGTTTAACGCGGTACTCTCATATTGGAATAGACTGCCGAAGACGGGGAAATTAGGGTTCGATCCCGGTCGGATGCACTGAGGGTGGTTTTCCTAAATGGTTTTCCAATCTTCATCCTCGCAAATGTGGGTGCATTTCCTTTAAATCAATCTTTCCTAATCCCTAAGCCATTGGTGTAATTAGTACAAAGGCGTACAACCCGAATGGGTAGTAAGATGCGGTGCTAAAATAAAATAACAGCTTTAGAATAATAGGTTCCACTGGTTTATTTTGATCAATTTTAAAACAAATATTTCTTGTACGGTATGAAATACGGAGGGATAAATAATAATTCTGAACATTTCAATAAAGGTTTTTTTAGGGGGATGTTGCAACTTGATTATGAAATAGAAGTGTATACATTCATGAATGTTCGTTTTCCACATGAGTTGTTTGAATTGCTTCGTAGCAAAGTTTAACGAACCAACAAATAACTCTTTTTCATGACTTTATTTTTCTCACTTGGGATAAATGTGTTCGGCTGTTATAAAGTCGCTGTAATCAAAATGTTTATATTAATCACTTTAATATTCATTCTCTAAATTAAGGTAGGTTCTTAAAAGCTATATTGATTTTGATTGTTTTTGATGATTAGCTGTTAGATTTTAAATGTGTATTTACATTCTCTTTCACAGTAAAGGGTGTTCATAATGAGTTTTAAGCTATATTTAACATTTTTATTATCTCAATCTTTTGCTTCAAAATAAACATATATATTTTTTATTAATCACCATCTCTTAATACTTGTTCAGGTTATATGCATATTTACTAATTACTCTAGTGAGTTAGGTATAAGGGAGGTTTAATTTAGAAAAGTATACCCACATTTGCGTGGAGGGAGAGTGGAAAGCAATTTTTAGAAAGGAATTCGAACCCCAATTTTTCTGTCATCGGCAGTTTAGTCTAACACCAGAGTGACGCCTTAGACAACGCGGTCACCGAAGCAGGTTTGTATTTGTTATAAGATAAATTTTAATATAATATGTATTGAAGATCTTTGAAGTTTTACTAATGATTCATTAAAACTTCAATAAACACGATAGTATTTTTTATATAGCAATATATATAAGTATTAGGTAAGGTTCCTAACACAGTTTACTTTAGAAACCAAAATTTATTAATTGAGAGAGTGAAAATTGTATCACAACCAGAAATTAAAGTGTTAAAAAAAGCTTAATAGTTGCTTGAACACTCTTAAGCACCATGTTACTTTTTAAATTTCTGAACGACCGTGGGCCTAAACAATAAAACTAATTTGAAAATTAAAATAAAATAACTTCAGGAAGAGAGTGAAATTTAAGGTGTGAGTGTAGGAAACGTGATTTAAGGGCAATCTTTTTTCCTTTTTTTATGTCAAAACATATTTTGTTCAAAACTCAAAAAGGAATTAAACATTTCTCCAGTAGAAACATAGTTTAATTTTCTTCATATGGTGATCTCAACAGTTGTGTAATAACTGTCAAGGGTGTCCTGGAATTTAATGAAAACTCTTTCTCTTCATTTAAAAAGTTACTCATCTAATGCCACTATACTCATGACAGATATTCAAGAATTGTTATCACCACGCACGTTACAAATATTCAAGAACTATAATTAGTCTCTTTCGTCTTGCGACTTGAACATACACCCACAAAAACTGCAGCACAAAGACACAAACTCGGGCCACCCACGTGTATGATCAGTGCGACTAGTCTCGCACGTATGTTTAATTGACATCTTATAAGCATACATAGGCCTACATAATTATATTGGCACTTTTTGTCTGATCAGATTTTTTACTTGTTTATTTTGAATGCCTATTTATTTTAAAATAATTAAATTATATTTTATCAATTAAATTAATATTTCTGTTATCTAAAATCTTGTTATTTAATGAAGGCTCCTATTGGTCCTCAACTTTCATTAAAGAGCGTCACAAAAATACACATTTGGACAGTGTCTATAGAAATATATTTAAGTGGAAAGTGGAAAATATTCTTTATGTGTAAATAATTTAAAACATAGATGAGCAGAACAATATTTTGAACATGTTATTAGATATTTATATAAATTTGTATTGATACATTGGATACAAATATATAGATAATTTTTAATATCTTTTATAGTATCGTGTATGACATACAGTAACGCTAAATTTAAAAAAAATAGAATCCAATATTAAATGAATACTATTAAGTGATATTTAGACTGGGTTTTGACTATTGTAGGATGGAAGAGAACCCAACACCTTTTTAGCCAGAATAAGTAAAATATTGCTACATATGTTTAGCTTAATTTTCTACACATAGGTCTAGTAGTCTGAGCTTTGATATTTGACAAGAGTACCACAGAAGTTTAGTGTACATATGTGAATAGTAAGACGCGGTGCACGGGTATTTAGAACGGCCATGTTTGCTTATTTTGTCGACATGACGGGTTTAACACAATGTGCTGATAAGGAGGACAAATACACGTGCATATTACATACACGCGACCTATAGTTTACACCTTGTTTAAGATTATAGATATGATTGTAATGTTTACTAGTGACGAAGCGTGGCCTGTTACCAAGGTGAGACTTATCTTGCTTTTAATTAAATTATTGGGTGACCTTGCGGTCTAGGGATAAGGTGTCAGACTTCTGTGCTGGTGGTCCGGGGTTCAATCCTTGGTGTCGGTACAGATTTATCTGATTGCCAAACCCTTCCTTCACCTCTGACAAGATGTGTATTAATCACAACTTGTGAATGTGTGGAATGTCAGGCCTCCACCGTGGTTCGGATCCCACGTTAAACTGTAGGTTCTCCATTTCATCTCACAATCACCCTACCATTACACATTAACGTAAGTGCGTATAACCCGAACGGGTAGTAAGACGTGGTGATAATAATAATGGTAATATAAATAATAAAATTATTGCGTTTAATTCAAGGGCTGATTTTCCACATGTGATTTAACACTCGTTTTCCCATCCTCTCTCCAAGCTGATATGGATGCGCTTTCTCTAAAACTTCCCTTCTATTCCTTGCCTCTTACATTGATCTCTGACCTGTGGCGCACACAGCGGCGTCCCCGTTTGTTGGAAACTGGAAGGTTGTGGTTTGAATCTCTGCTGGGTGTATTAAGAGTGCCCCCCCCCCCACAAAAAAAGTATTCCACTTTCTCTCCATGCAAATGTAGGTACATTCTTATAGACTACCGTTTGTATCCGTAAACCATTAGTGTAAATATGCGCATCAGACGTGCTGTAAGATGTGGAGCACCAAAAACAACAGAGTATAACGTAGAACGAATAAATAGAAAGGAAGGAGAGCGAGTTGTTTCGGCCCAATATTCCAGGAGAGGGATTGTAGGTGAAATAACTCTTCACCCCCACCCCCCCTTTTCCTCTATCAGATGGTTAAACTACCCCCTAGCGCCTACCTTACTGCCCCTAGCAGCAGTGCGTGTGCGTGCGACGCTAATCAATACGCAGACCGTGATACTCGTACGAGCGTGGGACGCACTGGGCGGACCCATACCTTCCTACCTTTCACCCCCTACTCGCTGGGAGGAGGGGGAAGGTGGGAATCACAGGCACAGGACAAAACAAATACCCCATACAACTCCCATATCCACACTCTAATTTTTTTTTTGTATACCGGCTTTGCATACAAAATAAATAATACATTCTCATCCCTGTAACAATCTATAGTATTTTGTTTCGATAAAAGATTTCGTTTTTTGGGGGACAGTGGCGTACTAGTGTTTGTTGTAAATTCGTGTTGATTTATGGCTCCTCATGATATACACATAGCTTTCGAGTTCTACCGTTTGCGAGCATTCCATTCTCCTGGGAGATCGGCACATGGTCAAATGGCTACGAACACGATGAGGTCACCCTGCTTTATTTGTTCATGAGCTTTCGTTTACGAGGGACTAGTTCTTGATGCTTAAAAATTGACGGTTTTGTTAAACATTCGTTGTAATTTAAAGTTTATATATTTTTATTTTGGCGTATATCCTAAAGATGGGCCTAAGCATTGGGTTTTTTAATCGATTGCTGACGTGTTTAGTGGGATGATGGCAATGATTAGAAAATAATATATTTTTTATAAAAGGTGTACCCGCATTTGTTTGGCGGTAGATTAAAAAATAAATTTAAAGAAAAACACCTGAGAGCATTCTTTCAGTGCTTTAACGATCATTTCAGCCTAACCCGCTTCAGTGGCCGCATGGTATAAGGCGCTACTCTCTCAATAGACTAGACTACCGATGACGGGGAGATCGGGGTTTGAATCTCGGACGGGTGTACTGAGGGCGGTGTTTCCAAAACGGTTTTCCACTCTTCCTCCACGCAAATGGGGGTACACTTCTTATAAATTAAACCTTCCCCATTCTTAACACATTAGTGAAATTAGTATATAGGCGTATAGTCTAACCCAAGTGCGGTGCAAAAAACCTCAACTTATGAGATTAGCACCTTAATCCTTGTGCCCAGTTATGAAGACCACTGCCTTGGCTGTTCTTGGTTCGATACTGGCGGAGGGTTACAATTTTGTTAGCTAGGATCTATATTTTGGTCCATTTGATAACCCGGACATGCTTTTGAGATAATTGAAACACATTTATTATACATACTACTAGAAACACATCACTAGTAGGTGAAGGTGTAGGTAAAAGAATTAAAGGATTTCAAACCTTAACATTTATCAAAACTCTTTTCGAAATAACGTTGTTATTGCTTGTTATATTTAAAGATATATTTAATATTTTTTGTATTTAAAAACAATATTTCAAAATTATTTTTATACTTACCATTATATTTAAAGTAATTTTTCAAATATATTTGATGATCTAAAGATAGGTTTAACACACAGGCCTAGTAGTTATTAACTGTTAATATTACTGAGAAGTAACTATTTGGACACCTACTCTTAGACCGCCAGGTTTCCTTTCAATATAATAATTCGCGTTATAAGCCCCGAATAAAATATAAAACTTCAATTTTGCTTTCAAACCAGCGTCTGTGGACAGGTGAACTGCTTTTCAAACGTATCTATTCTGGTTCGCCAGCTATACAGAAAGGGAGGGTTCGAATTCCGTTTGGGTATTTTTTTACCCCCCATTCTGCCTACAAATGTGGATGCGGTTAAATTTCCTAAGTTCTTTCTTCCTTCTTTCTACTGCATATAATGTAATCAAATGCGTATAACTCGGATGGTTAGTTAGTAAGACGGAGAGGAAAAAAAACCCATTATTTAAGACATATTTTTGTAGCCTACGTGAGATCTAATTTTTCTCGCGTATGCTTTACCTCATCCTGTTTATCGGTAGCAGCCATTTTGTTGGCGGGAGGGTTTGGCGGGGGGACGAGACCGACTGTGGTTGTTACTCTTGTTACCATAAATTACCGGTGTCTTGTGCAGCCGTTCGTTAGACAGTGACTGCCGATGTCATGTGGCGATGTTGGAGAAATGTACGTCGTATTACATCGTAAGGGCGCCACCTACTTCAAGGGCTGCTCTATTTCTCATAATAATGGAGGCTTTAAAATGGAAGGGTAGATAACGCAAACGAAGAGCAGTGTTTTCTCGGTTTTTTCAGCAAAACATGTTTTTTATTGCCCAAAATAAATCAAATATTGATCCATTTAATTGATAGAATGAAATTTTCATCGCGTGGTGATATCAACAGTTTTGTTGTTTTAAGCATCGCGCCTTACTACCCGTTTGGGTTATACACTTATGTACCAATTACGCTAGTGGTCTTAAGGATTTGGAAGGTTATATTCAGAGGAAGTTTACCCGCATTTGCTTGGAGGGATAGTGGAAAAAACATCCTCATCACACCCGGCCGTGATTCGAACCTTGATCTCCCCGTCATCGGCAGTCTAGTCCAATACGAGAGTAGCGCGTTAGACCATGTGGCCACCGAAGCGGATATCAACAGTTTTTTTAATATCTGTCACGAGCATAGCGGCATAAATGAGACTTTATAAATGAAGGAAAAAAAGTTGTCATTAAATTATAGGACATCCTTGACAGATATTCTAGAACAATTCGGCTTTACTCCGAAGGTACAGACATACCGCGGGCGCATTAAAAACCTGAGTGTGAAGAGGAATTCACTGACAAGATGACGAAGGACAAACAGCGAAACTATAAACAAACAAAATGGTGGATATTATATAATAACTAGTCACAGGGTCGGTGGGTTTTTAGAACGTCTCTTTGCCCGCGATTGCGTTTGATGCTATGGTGGTATCCCGTAAACACACGACTTTATTAAAACTGGTGTTATGTTGCGGTTGTTAGTTTACGTTACGCAACCGTAAACAGTGTAACTGGTGGTTTCGTTTTGCCACCTCTCCTTCCCCCCCTCCCCCCACCACTCCTCTCCATTCCTTTATTCTCTTTAAAATATGAGCTCTTCCATTAGAGGAAAAGTCGTCGTTCGAAAATATTTGGTATAATAATTATGGAGAGCTTATTAAAATGGGAGTGTAGGGAATGCGAGTTGAGGTTAGTGTTTTTATAATTTTCATAGCAAAACTTTTTTTTGCCAAAATATATAAAATATTGCTTCAGTAGAGACATATAATTTAATTTTCTTCCTATGGTGGTATGGACAGCTGTTGTTTAATATCTCATTTCCATAGCGACATTAGAAGAACTTTTTAAATGAAGAGAAAAAGTTATTAAGAGCGTGCATCACATACCATTCAACTCTATGATACAGTCGGCTAGAAATAGTAAATTTACACCAACACTATTGCACGTAGATCTGATTAAACATTAATGGAGATAAAGAGTTAATAGAAGTTCCTAAAACCGAACAAAATTTCGAGTAATCATTAATGCACTGCACACATTTATGGCATATCGGATGTCTTTTTTTTTTTTGGTAGCCGGCGAATTTACAGAATAGTAATTTTACGAAAATCAATTTTTCGAAATTCAATTATTCGAAGTTTAATTTTTCGACATAGCAATTTTTCTAACTAATAGTTTTTCGAAAACACCTTTTTCGAAAATCAATTAGGTGAAAATAAATTTTTCGAAATGATTTTTTCGGAAATAAAATTTTTGAAATGCAGTTTTTCGATAACCAATTTTTCGATCTAGAAGTTCTTCGAACAAGAAGTTTTTCGAAAGTGAATTTACCTCAAATCTGTTTTTTAAAATAAATGTTTCAAAAAGGAGGTTTTCGAAAATAATTTTTTCGAACGATAAGTTCGAAGTATAATAAAATTCTAGCTTAGGTTAGGTAGGGTTAGGGGTAATCCTGCCTATAGGGGGGTGAGGGTAGGGGTAGGTGATTCCCAGTCCTCGATAAAATATTTTCACGAAAACTCGCAGTTCGCTAAATTGATTTTACTAAAAAAAAAAATTGCAATTCGCAAAATTGATTTTTCGAAAGATTCATTTTCGATTATTTGACTGTCGAACAATTGATTTCCGGTAAATTCACTTCGGGAAATTGATTTTTGGGCAATTGATTTTTGAAAAATGTGGTTTCGACAAACAGATCGTTCGAAAAATTGATAGTTCAAAAAATTGATTTTAGGCAAAATTACTTTCGATGGTTTTGTATTCGGTGAATTAATTTCGATAAATTGATTTTCGAATAACTTGTTTTCTAAAAATTTACCTTAATCCCTTTTCTTTTCCCCTTTTACTCCCATACTTTGCGCACACAAAGCGCAAATGGGAGCTGAGTTGGGCATGCTATTAAATTCCAGGACATCCTTGACAGATATTCAAGAACTGTGTACATCACCATCTGAATAAAATTAAACTCTGTTTATACTAGAGAATTATTTTATTTCTATATTATTTCATAGGTTTTTAAATTATCTATCAAAATTGACAGCTGAAAATCACATGCCTTAACGTATGTAGTTTTGTAACTTTTGTAACGGCCAGATTACGGTCCTTCCAATCCTTCCAACCGGAAACATACTATAAAAAATCTTGACATCTAGTCCGCGTGTTTCTTGGCTTTATTTTGTATATACAGTCCAATTTTCAAAGGAATACAGCTATAAAAGTTACTAGATCTACTTTCACATATGCATACGTCAAGTCATGTGATTGGCAGATGTTACTAATGATAGATATTATCAATACATATAAAATAGCATTAATAATATAGTAAAAAGTTATCGACACTGATCACAAAAAAAAGTTTGTAATTTTTAAACTGTTCTTCCTATGAAAATTTGACTTTAGGTCTACTTTTATAGGTTCTTTTAATGCCGATACGATTATGGGTCTGCTTTTCTCCATCCTGCATCTGTGCTACAGCTTACATCCCATGATTTGAAAGCTATATTTAGCACAACATTTTGTTTAATAAGTTCCAATCTGAAAGCTACGGTTGGATGTTAGAAAACGACGGGGGGATTCGTTGTGGCTTGAAAACAAACTATTAGGACACGCCACCACGCCCGACTGGAACATTTAATTAATACCGTCCCACATTTTCTCAACGGAACAAAACTCGGGGAGCGTGTTGTAGTTGAACCAATTTGTTCCAAAGTACACAACAGCTACTCTAGTATGTGTTATGTTTTAAACGAGACCTGACTCTATCCTTTGGAATGTAATTTGTTACGTCAGCAAAGAAGAAAGAGTTTTGTCTGCATCAATACTAATGCCCTGCATGATGGAACAGACATATATATATATATATATATATATATGATTAGACATTTGGTTTGCACTTTTTTTAATTTAAATTCCTCTTCACCCCAGCGATGGGTACGTGGATTTAATGTCAAGCTCATATACGCTGGTTTGTCTGATAACGGAGGGATCGGGTTTCAAACCCCGGTAGAGTATACTGAGACTTTTTTCTCATAATAGTTTCTCACTTTTCCTTCACTTAAATGTGGATTTTTTAAATTATACTTCTTTAACTCGTTTTTTTAGCACCGTGTTTTACTACCCGTTTGGTTTATACGCATATCTACTAAGCACGCTAATGTATTAGGGATTAAGAAGGTTGTATTTAGATAAGAAGTGTACCCACATTTGCATAGAGGGGCGGTGAAAAACTATATAGGTAAAATCACCCTTAGTGCACCCGATCGGGATTCGAACCTGATCTCCCCGTCATCAGCAATCCAGTCTGTTGGGAGAGTGACGCAATAGTTAGACCATTGTGGTCACCGAAGCGGGCTACTTCTTTAAGTCTCACTCCATCACTATTGGTAGTGATGGGTAGTAAGACGCGGTACACACACACACACTAAAAAAACCACTTCATTCTGTGACTCTTTTATATTACTCAAAGCTACTTTAGGCCGGTTGAGTTTAACATTTTAGTCTAAAGTGGTACGAAAGAAGTTTTGATGTTCACTATAGGCGCGATTCCAGGAATTTGGCTTACAACCCTTGATTTGTGATAAGAGCCTCGTCAGTGATAATATTTATAATTGTATCTGCTTTTTACATTCATTACTGTTTCCAGCCTGTGGCCTGGCTCAGTTTTTTTATTCAAGCCATATATTTATCACTACCGGCTTTCTAGGCCTGTCGTAGCTTCACATGCCTTATAATATAGCTTGAGACTAGGATAGGCACAATATCCAGGCCCCGGCAGTTAATTTATCAATTTGAAGGGGCAAACCCACTTTTACCAATGATAATTTCTTTTGGCCATGCCGGGAATCAAACTCGGTATCCTTATCTCAGTAGGCAGACACGCTACCGACTGATCTAAGGTGTCGGATGGTAACTACTTATTGATAGCTATTTTCACCACTAAAGTGTAGACTACTGAAAAATGACCAGCCCGTTAATATTGTCCGCCGTGTCTTACTACCCAACCGGGCTATAATCATATGTACACTAATATGGTAGGAATAAATATGGTGAAACTTTGGAGGAATGTACCTACATTTGTCTAGAGGGAAAGTGTAAAGATATTTGGTTGGAAAAATACCCTGAGTGCACCCATTTGTGATTCGAACCCCTACCTCCTCGCTACCTCTAAACCAGACTAGAAGAGACTCACGCCTTTGTTCACATGTTAAACCCGTTCCTAGAACGTATAGCCTAATTACATTGTGGTGGGGGAAAAAAGTGTCATTTGTGTGTATTTGTGTGGGAATTGAACTGTGACCTCTTGGGTCGGAGTCTCACACGATAAAGTACACCTGACCCCCCCTACAGGGGCTGGTAATGTTATTTGTAGATTTGGCGCACACACAGCAACGTTTGTGTTGAATATGAATGAAGTTGGATTAGTTTACATGTCCGCAGCTATATCTATAGTCGGTTCGCGGTAACTTTGCCTATCCCTTCTGTATCTATAGCTGGCTCTCGGTAACTTTGCCTTTTCCTTCTGTATCTATAGCTGATTCGCGGTAACGTTGCCTATCCCTTTTGTACCTATTAGTCGATTCGCGGTAACTTTGTCTATACCTTCCGTGTCTATAATCGATTCGTGGTAACTTTGTGTATCCCTTATGTGTCTATAGTCAATTTGCAGTAGCTATGCCAATCCATCTTGTATCTACAGTCGATTCGCGACATCTTTGCCTATCCTTTCTGTAACTATAGCCAATTTGCGATAACTTTGCCTATTCCTTCTGTATCTATAGCCAATTTGCGATAACCTTGCCAAACCCTTTTGTATTTATAATCGATTCGCGGTAGCTTTGCCTATTCCTAGTCAATATGCGATAACTTTGCCTCCCTCCGCTGTATCTATAGACTATTTGAAGGAACTTTGACATTTTCTATAATTTGAAAAATGACAACAACAAAAAGTTTCATACCTATTTACCTGTTAGTTATTTTTGTGCATAGCTCTTACTACCCGCCCGGGATATACGCATATTTACACACTTCACGCAGCAGACTGGAATTCAAAACCGTACCTTTCCACCATTGTAAAATCAGATTAGACAATCTTAACGTTTAGTCCGTTCTTTCCCACCGATGTGGGCTATATTTTATATCAATTTGACAGCTGATGTATGTGACGATATAATATTTGTGAGGCGCATGAATACTAAACTGTGTTTGTAGTGACTTAAATTCAACTGTCAGGCCCGCACCTCTGAACACGCGGACTAAAAGTCAAGCTCATATCTATAAGCGAGAGTGAAAGTGCCTAGACCAATTTTGATGGGAAAGGTATTTTAACATACCTTCCGGGGTTATTTTACATGCCACACCCGACATGGGACCGACGGCTTTATTTCCCCTCCGAAGAAAGTTGTGCTACGGATTTTTCTCTCTCAAGAAAAATCATGCGACCCCAGCTGGGTTTGAACCCACAAACAAGTCCTGAGGCAAGTACTTCACCCAAAGACCACCAAGGTCGACCTCTTCTAGTTTTGTTTGTCAGAAACGAGTATGCCTGGCGTAATGAGGTTTTTTTTGCACCTAAATGGTTTCCCGATCTTCCTACATGAAAATGCGGGTATATTTCCCCTAAATTCTACAGTCCTCTTCCCTACCTTCCTCAGATCTACCTTTTAAAGGTAACTTAACAGTCCATTTTTTTAAAATAATAAGGGCCTTAACTGGCAACTATAAAAGTTGCTAGATCTAGTTCACTCATGCATACGTCAAATCATGTGATCTAAAGCCTTCACTTTAGATATATAGTAATAATAGACATACAATAATACTAATAATATAATAAAATACTATCAATGTTGACAGCAAACTTTTTTTAATCTTAAAGGTTTTTCTTATGAAAATTGAACTGTAGTAAAGCCGTGCAACAAAAATTAAATAAAAATAGTTCACCTGTCAGTCTGACACCTTAGCTCAGTCTGTAGCTTGTCTGCCTACTGAACTAAGGGTCCCAGGTTTGATTCCCGGCACGGCAAAAAATTATCTTTAAAATGATATTACGGTTTTACCCTCTCACAATGATAAATTAAAAGCCCGGGACTGGATGTTGTGCCTTTCCTAGTCTTAAATTAAGATTATAAGGCATATCTAGAGCTATGACAGGCCTAGCCAGTTGGTAGTGGAACATATATGGCTTGAATGAAAAACTGCCCCAGGCCAAAGGTTAGAAACGCTAATTATGTAAAGTTCACCTGTCACTAAAGACCAAAGCTACCGTGTAACAGCTATACCAAATGTGCTCCGCTACATGATACTGTACGTCGCGGAACTTATCCGATCCCTCAAGGGGATCCATGTAACAAGCTTTTAAATTGAATTGGACGTATTCAATCTCCTCCCTCGAGAGGAGGGGAAAGGGGTCGAACGATGTATTTCAATACGTAATATATGCCAGGACTAGACGAGGGCAGCTGTAATGTGGTGGATCTGTTTGTTGATTTATTGATTTATTTATTTAGGACGTTCAACAGCTTAGGTTAGGACAAGGATGAAGAGGGAAGACTAGTGGAGGTTCTTCAAAGTATAACAAACCGTTAGAGATTTGAATCGGATATCCTCGTTTGTGGCCATCAAGTCTTAACGCCTCGGATCTAATGGCCACGGGGGTGGGCTAGCGGGAATATGTATTTCACGTATTAGTTTACGTAAACAAATCAATAAAAAAATCGTTAGGTCTAGCTATGTATTGTAATTCAATTATTATTCAAACTCGGGAACTGTTGCATGAACCATCTAAATGTATTAATGTGTTCATACTTCAAGTCAGGTGTTAGTTTTACAGATTGAGCTTTTGACAGTTGGTACCAATTTTGACAGTTGTAATGTAACTACCGTGATCGTTTTACAATGTTGGCTACTCTACTTATTTGTTACATGTTCCGGTGTGACGCGCAACACTGCTCTATCAGGGTTCGTGCCTTGTTCAGTTTTATTCACTCTCTCACATTATTCCCCATTGATACTCTCTAGAGTCAGGATTTGAACCCGGGAACACGAGACTGTGAGGAAGTCGCTTTGCCAACTCAGCCAAGACGGCCTGTTGTCATATGACAGTAAATTAATTAACATTGTTTCCATTTCACGCACGGTGTTAGCCAGTGAGGGGAATCCTCTCGCAAAGCCGCTAGTGTGACGTCCGTTTTTTTCAGTTCAGGCATTTAACAAATAGTCTTTGCAAGAGTGTGTGCGAGATTCAAGAAATCAGTTAGCGTCTCACAACCCACAAGTTTCAAAATTAGGGATCCAGCCCATTCGGCCGCGTTGTGAACCTCACTCTATCACGAATTTAGAGCTAAGGCGTAACTCTTGCAATGGACTGTACTACCGATGATAGGGAGATCTGGGTGTTGAATCGCAGTCGAGTATACTGAGAGTGTTTTCTCAAAAGTGTTTTTCCACTCTCCCTACACGCAAATTTGGATCACACTTCCTTTAAAATTCAAACTTCCTCATCCTTAACACATTAAAAGTAGTTAGTTCATATCCCTAGATCCCTAACAAATAGTAAGACGCGGCGCTAAAAGTAATAATAATAATTATATATCGTTATGTGTGACAACGTTTATTCAAAAGGAGAGTCATTAAAATTCACGCGCGGTGACAAAAGAGGCATAATAGCTGTCGATCTTTCCTCTCGCCACTGGGCCACGTTTTTTCGTGACAAAAAACGTCAAAAACACAGAAAGTCGTGACAGGGGAGCGTTTCGTCAAACATACGGTCTTAGAATGTAAGCTCGTAACACAACCGCAACTGTTCGGATAATTTCACGACGTGCAACACCTGAGAATGGTAGGTTGTATTGTCACCGCGACAGTACAATTGTTCAAGAGACCTCAGAAGGAGAAGTGGAGGGTAGAGGGAGGAGGGTCAGGAGTCGCGGGAGCTGCGATTACAGTGAGTGATGCTTGTGGTCCCACAACAAGGGACCACCTCCTCTTCCTCGCGGGTCATTTGGTCGCCGCCGGTGCGGTATCCGGGTCTGTCACGCCCCGTAGAAGGCTTCACAGCGTCACAGGTGGTGAACTAATCACCTTTTTTTTTTCAGAGTCGTGACCTCACCCCTTCCCCTTACTCACCCCTTTATTACCATAGGGAGGACAATGGGAAACGCCGCTGCCCGCTTAATACCGGCACGGTGAAATGATGTCGTGTTTAATTTGAGAGGGGCAGCTTTTTCCTTCGGCACTAGGGGCAGTATTGGCAAAATAATTCAACTGAATTTTGTGAGAAAAAGGAGTATATTGGATTTTAAAGGAAATGCACCAGCATTTGCATGGGAATCTTACTACTTAGTTTAGTTGGCTGTGCGGCTATCGTTGTTACTTCTTTAAATTGGGGTAGTCACTATCGCATTAGATTGGCTGTTTATGACAGGGAAATCGGGGTTCGAATCTCGGTCGGGACTACCAAGGTTTTTTTTTCCCTAAATGATTTTTCACTCTCCCTCACAGAAATAAGGGTATACTTTCTCTAAATTCAACCTTCCTCATCCTAACTCATTAGCGTAACTAATACATAAATGTATTAACACGCCGTGTTAAACAAATATTTAAAAAATAAAAAATATGGGTAGTTGCATGCACGTTCTAAGCCGAATGATGTGTCATTGCATGACTTAAAAACTAACTTAATTTCAGAAAATATACAAAATCCAGTCTCTCGGCCTTTAATTCATCATTGGTAAAAGGTAAGCTCCAATTTTAGCTATGATAAATTTTTCAGCTATTCTGGGAATAGAACCCGAGACTCTACTAAATAGACAGACTTGCTAACGACTGTGCCAGGATGTTGACATTTTTTAATTATAATATTTTCGGCATTGATACTATAAGCTAAAAAGACCCGCCTCGGTGGCGTAGTTAGCTAACGTGCCAGTTTATTGTTGAACTAGACTGCCGAGGATGGGGAGATCGAAGTTCAAATCTTGCTCAGGGTGAACTGGGGTGGTTTTTCCCTAAATGGTTTTCCACTCTCCTTCTACACAAATATGGTTCACTTCCTATATATTCAATCTTCCCAATTCCTAGCCCATTAGCATAATTAGTACTTAAGTGTATAACCCGAACGGGTAGTAAGACGTGGTGCTAAGTATTAACTACTATACGTCAAAAGTGACAGCTGCAGTTCACGTGACTGAACGTATGAATATATGAAGGTAGATCAAGTAACGTTTATGTAACCCTCTTACCATGTTCTTATTTTTCATCACTGTTCACCGTAACGGTGGCTATGTGGACGAAGGCGTCAATCTACAGTATGTTTTCACCATAGTTTTTTATCTGAATGACAGTTGAAAAATCATATGTTTAGATTTGGGTCGCCAACACTTGTACAAGATCACTGTTTTGTTAAAAATGATAAGCTTTTAATTACTTATTATATTTTACATTAAAAATAACGTAAACCTAAGTTTTATCACACTATTTAATTAATTTTAAAAATCTTTTTTTATCCAATCCGAAACAATATTTTAAACATAATTAAATGTACTTATTTTTATTTATGAATGTTACCGAACATGTGTAATATAGTGCATACCTTGATAATTTATTTTTTAATACAGGCATCGTATTTTCTTGGAAAAGAGAAAATACTTGTCTTTTTTAATATGAAATAAATTATTTTATGATTATTTTATGTATTTCAAAATATTTAAATGAATAAAATATTTTTATATACTGCGTGGGTGCACCATTGTAAAGAAATTTTTTGCGTCATGTTCAATCATATGGTTTAAATTCGTCAGACACTATTTTAAAGCAATATTTTTAGACCTTTTGTGGAAAGTGCTGTGAATAATATTTTTTTAGTGGAATAAAACGATAAATAATCTTTGTGCCCGACCTCAAATAAATATAAATAATATTGGCCTAACTATGCTAACTCATACATTACCATATGTTTTCATTACAGTTATCTAAAGTGACAGTTGTCAGCTGTTGGCGTAGGGATACACTAGGGATTGTTTCTAGTAACTTTTTGGGCTTTCATCCAAGTAAACTCAAGTGGTGAATATACTTTAGTCTGGTCTGCTCTGCCAGTGACGCAGAGTTTAAGGTTAAAATCCCAGACGGGAGTTTTGAGAATAGTTTATTTATTATTATTATTATTATTATTATTATTATTATTATTAACACCCGCGTCTTACTACCCGTTGGGGTTATACGCACTTACGCTAATGTGCAATGATAGGGTTATTATGAGATGAAATGGAGGACCTACAGTTTAACGTGGGATCCGAACCACGGTGGAGGCCTGGCATTCCACACATTCACAAGTTGTGATTAATACACATCTTGTCAGAGGTGAAAGAAGGGTTTGGCAATCAGATAAATCTGTGCCGGGACTGAGGATTGAACCCCGGACCCTTGAGAATAGTTGTTTTTAGATGGGGTACATTTCATCTAAATGTTAACGTCCTCGTCCCTTATCTTATTAGTATAGAAATATAATTATGACCCTGGTGGGTAGTAAGACGCAGAGTAATAAGAAAATAGCTACAATTTTTTGCTCAGATCTGAGTTATACCCGCTTTCTCCTACCAACAATTTAAAGCTGCTCTCGTTTGTAGTTTAATATTTAAATAATTCACACTTGAATTAACAGGCGCTTTTAAAGCTCTAATTATGTGATTTAACAAGTGAATAATTATTTACACTGATATTTAAAAAGGTTCTTCCATTAAATTTCCAATTAGATATTGACCATTTTAATAACTAATGCACGTATTTGAATGGATCTTTAATTGTTTATACTGTATTTTATAAATTTAGAAAATAACCATTATCGCTGTAAATCCAGGTGTTGTAGTATCTTAAGATACTTGCTCCTAGGCATTGTTTAACTATATATTTATTCATACAAGGGCTAAGGTGGGAGTGTAGGGGATGTGAGAAAAGGTTAGTGTTTTTACAGTTTTTGTAACAAAACATTTTTGGTCTCAAGAAATCAAATATCGCTTTGGTACCAACATACAGTTTAATTTTATTCACATGATGATATCAAAGGCTGTTGAATATATGTCAAGGGTGTCCTGGAACTCTAAGATAATGGCTGGCTTTTTTTTTGGGTGACATTGATTCGAATCCTGACAGTGTCAAAGTCTAGTCTTGTGGTACGAAAGCTTAGATACGAATGATTCGTAGTTTCCTATAATTAATTAATTTAATTTTAGCACCGCGTCTTACTACCCGTTCGGGTTATACGCTTAAGTACTAATTACACTAATGGATTAGGAATTGGGAAGGTTGAATTTATAGGAAGTGAACCCGCATTTGCGTGGAGGGGGAGTGGAAAACCATTTTAGGAAAAACCACCCCCAGTTCACCCGACCGAGATTCGAACCTCGATCTTCCCGTCCTCGGTGGTCTGGCTCAACACGACTGGCGCGTTAGCCAACTACGCCACCGAGGCGGGTTAGTTTCCTATAATATACCATTAATGATGCACTTATGATGTTATTTTTTACATAGAGCAAAAATGTGTTTACTTAAATCACCATCGGAGAATTTTGCAAATACATGTCTTTTTTTTAGCACCGTCATACGCCTATGTACTAATTACTCTAATGAGCTAAGGATTAGGGAGGTTGAATTTAGATGAAGTGTACCCACATTTACTTGGAGGGAGAATGAGAAACCATTTAGGAAAAATCATCCTCAGTGCACCCGACCGGGATCAAACCCTCGATCTCCCCGTGATCGGTAGACTAGTCTATTGTGAAAGTAACGCTTTAGACTATGCGGCCACCGAAGCGGTAAAATACAATCTATATTTAAGCAGTCAAGAAAGCCAAAACTGTAAAAATTTACACTATCTGTCAAACAAGGACTAGTACGGAACTCATTGGTTACACCGAATACATTAAAGTAAATCTTGTAATTTTTAAAACTGTCAGATAAGTTTTGTTCTTTTTGTGATCACACTATATTTTTGTCAAATGGGAACTTATTTGGTAATTACTAACTAGGCTATACTAGAGAGCTGGGTAAAAGGGGGCGGGGCTGATCTATCACCGGTACAGACTGGTACAAACTTCTCCCTCTCTTCACCACTGATAAAATTAAACGAAATGAGCAAAGGGGGGGGGGAAAAAAAAAGAGAATTTTGGAGAGTGGGTGTGGGGTATGGGCGCCATTAGAGGAAATCATTCCATTAATTACAAATTTAAACTTTCCAATGGAGGTTTTTCGAATGTGAATTTGTATAACATATGTTTATGTTTGTCATCACTCGAGCATTTCCTGCCTAACGCAGGGTTGATGTTTTCAACCAATGTTTTGTTACCTCCCCCCCTCCCCTCTCTCTCCCAATTCAAAACTCCAATCATTGTCTAGTTATGGCCTAAACAATATTATTGTTCATCGATGAGGTTGGGCGGACATTTGGAACTTCTGGCTTAGGATAGTAATTAAATTAATTGAGTAATTTATATTGAATTATTTGACGTGCACATTCTAACCGCACACATTATATAACAACACGACCCATTAACTAATTTATATATTAAAGTGCCCCAATGTGACATACCTTTTTTTTTAAAAGAAACTTATCTATAAGCACCAGAGGCCGTACTTGGGGAACTCCGAATTGAACGTACTATTACTGTTATATTTTGATATCACTGGGACTCAAACATAAAAGTTTCCAAAAAAATGGGGGGTGGATTTTTAGCGCTTGAAGTCCAACGTCAGAAGCTGTACTTTGTAAACAACGAAATGAACATACTACGCATATTATATTTTGATATCACCGGGATTCAAACAAGAATTTATCCATAAAAAATGGGGTGTGGCTGTGTCATGGACACGGCCGTGTGTTTTACGTGAATACGTTTATGTAACAGCTGACGATTAAAACTTAAATGAACATCGTAGCTTCTCCGAGTCAAAAGTTATACTAATTGCAAATCTCAATACGCAGCAAAATAACCTCAAAATGGCGGTGCTTCCCCCTCCACCGCGCGCGATGCGTCACAGTTCTCGCTTATCGTAATGAATTCTTTGATCCTTTAGCTATCCAGTGGTATAATTTTATTTTGGATGTAGAGGAAAGATTCGAAACTACAACACCAAACTGTATCCCCCGATTTTGTTATCATTAGGTTTTTTGGATTGCCCCCGTATGGTAGCAAATTTAAAGACGCATTCACGTCAAAAAAAGGGACTGGGGTGATATTTTGTTAGCGTTTCAAGTCCAACGCCACAATAGGTTCGACCCTAGCTTAGGTGTCCGTTCTAACTGTTTGATTGTCATAATAAATAGTGACCAGTCATCCCCAAAATAAATACTAATGCCACGAACTTATTTCATCCCCGATTTTTCAAAAACCAATTGATTCCGTTTGAAATTATTTGGACTAGCAAACCTGCGCAATACTTGGGCAAAAATATTCTGTTCGCCACCTTCTTGTTTCTCTATAAAGATCTTGACTCCGTTAAGAGACTGACAATGACTCAGGGCCCCGGTGGTTCCGGAGTTGAGGGGAGGGGAGGGGTGGTGGAGGGGGTGACCTTTTCGACATCCGGTAAAAATTATCGTAATTTTAATAGCGGGTGCACAGCTTCAGGCCAACACATTTCGATTATTAAAGTCCTAATTTGTCAATTTAGACCCACAAAATAGTTCTATATTGGGTCTGACATGAATATACACTACCGCATTATTTTAAGAAAAAGAGAGTAAATAAACATGTTTTAGTCAAGTCGTCGGCTAAAAAGTCTTGAGTGTAAAATATGGCAACAATGTACAACATCATAGCTAACTACTAGTATTCCTCATTCATTCTGATACTTTTTTCTTAACTTTTGGTTCTGATTGTGCGTAGATTTCATGTACTATATTATCCTATCATTCTAATTATATATATTTAATCGTAACATGTTGGAACCCCTTTAGAGTTGGACAGGAGACACAAAACAATAAAAAAAAAGTTCATATAAATATGTGTCCTATTTGACCTTGTTTCCTAATTACAGTCAAGATATTCCACCAAACTGTTTGCATTTTATACTCGATATCTCTCGACGTTTTGACTAATTATGTTCTATGGGCTATTCCTGGTTATTCCAGACACCTAATGTTTTTGTAAGAGTGCGGCATTCTAGGACACGATGACTGCAGGCCTGCATTCAGGCTGAAGGTGGTCATTTTGAGCACTTCCACATTACTGCAGTGCAAACATAACTATAGCTCGTAAACAAGGTCAAATGGGACCCATGTTTATTTTAGTCATTGTTTTTGTGTCTCCTTTCCCCCGCTGAGGTCGGTCCCATTTGTTACGGTACACCTGTAAATACACAATACACAGACCTAATTTATTAATACTCTCCAATAACACTGATATAAAATAAGATGTAATATTTACCATTTAAATGGCAACTACCTGCTTCGGTAACTGCGTGGTCTAATGCGCTATTCTTACAGTAGTCTAAACTGCCATTGACGGGGAGATCGGAGGTCGAATCTTGGGTACTAAGGGGGGGGTTCCAAAATGGTTTTCCACTCTCCCTTTACGTAAATGCTGGTACACTTCCTATAAATATAACTTTCTTAATCCCTAAAACCACTAGCGTAATTAGTACATAAGCGTATAACCCGAACGGGTAGTAAGACGTGGTGCTAAAGAAAGGACAACTACCTTATCCGGGCCATCAGGGATTTTCGAATGACTGTCCCTGAAAATGACAAGGAAAAAAATTGTCCCCTTGCAATAGTAGGAACCTTTTTAATGGATATACAAATGAGTCTAGTATCCCAACATTGATAAAATATCACTATACTGGTCTTATAACTGTCAACATTGACACTATCTGACAAAACTATTAACTGAAGAACACATGACAGTACGTAGTCTACTAATCCATGAAAGTAGATTATTAGCTTCTTGAACATTCAAATAAGATTCTTTCTAATGGGATTTAGGTATACATTGGCTGTGGCTTAGCTATAGTTGAATTAGCATTTATCAAACCGTTTAGTTCATCGTTTTTCAACCGGTGTGCCGCGCCAGTTTGGGGGAGGATATGAAAAAAGGTGAGAGAAAATTTGAAGAATATATATATATATATATTTAAATCAATGATCGACCTTTTTTTAAACACCATTATTAGAATCTTAGCCATTAAACTTTTAAACGCAATCTTTGTACTCGTTTTTTTATCAATAAAATATCTGCTTAGAAACTAATTGTGCCTTGACAATTTTAGTGTCTTGCTCAGTGTGCCGTGAGTTAAGATCGCTTTTTTAGAACAAATACAAAATAAAATAGCGTAATCAATATTTAACAACAATCTTTTATCTTTTTAATATACCATTTGCAGTAAAAATCGAAAGTATATTCCAAAATCGGAAGCTACAGAGTACACTACACTTACCCTGCGAGCAGTAGCAGTAGACGTAGCAGTCTTACCTTGACAGACTACACTATGGCCCTATCTTATAAGCTGCGCCATAGTGGAATCATTCAAGGTAAGACTACTTACTAACTCTTAGGATAAAAGAAGGGTACATTTCTTGGTTTATTTACACATAAAATTATATCTCTTGACTGTAAGATAAGGCTAATATACGATGGGCCAACTGTACTGTGTGTATATAGTTAATTATTAAAAGTGCAAGCGGTTTGGCTCTTTGCCTGTGAGTTATGCTACGTGCTATTTATCAGCGCTTTGCTAGTTGCCTATAATTTTTTAATGAGAATAATTGGGCTATGCAAAATCTGGTGTTTTTATTATTTTTGGAGTTTAGTACTTGACGCTCAATTTATAGCCACAAAGATTAAATTAATCCGGAATAAACGTCGAATACTAAACCCCTAGCTCAAGAACCTAGGTATACTCAGGTTAAGATCTCAAGGAACTCTGAAAGTTATTATAAAATTTTCATATCTTTATTTAAGATAAGTCATGTGATCTGCTGCTGTCATTTTTGATAAATAGTAGGCAATCAATGCCTATAAAATTATTATAATACTATTTTATAGTTATTTATATATACTTATATAGTATATATATACAGTATAGTATATAGTATAGTATATTGACAGAAAATAATTGGGAACAGGTGAGTAAAATGTGTTTGAGAAGATACTTTTTTATATTAGTAAAAATTATTGATTCATTATTTACCACGCAATATAGCTAGAAATCCTGATTTGTGGTAAATCAAATTATTAGATTTCGTTAAAAAAAAGTTTAGTTACCGTTTAAAAAGTTTCGAAATAAAACATTTTTCTAGGTAAAAAATGGGTTCAAAAACCTTAGTTCAAATGAAAGCGAAATACTACGGTACTACGAATAAAGGCTAAAATTCTTTTTTTTTATCTGTAATTATTTTCCTTAGGTCACATTAAAGCCTTAAGATCAGTTATTTCAAACACTTACGGTATATTACTTTTCCTTTGGTGGAGGGAAGCTAAGTTACTGGACTACAAACTTTTATTGGTTATAAGAATGTATAAACGATTATTGTAAGAGTGCAGTTGATACTTACGACTTTTGTCAATTTAGGCACATCGGTAAAAAAAAAAGTACAGTTTTGATATATTCACGTTTAAGTTAGTAAAAATTGACTATTATTTCGCATTAAAAATTAATTAGGCAATTTAGTGAAATGATTCAATTTTATTTTGTTTCTCGTATTTATAGACCGTCTCTGTGGCCTAGTTGTCAGAGTTCCAGGCTACAGATACAGGGAGATCACGCGTTTGATCCCCGCCGCTTTAAAAATCTATCTGTGAAGCAATGGTGTCTGAAACAGGGTCAAAATCAGCCCCGTGAGGACAAATGAAGAGATACTTTAATAAATAAGTAACAGTCCCGGCTTAGAAAACTGAGATTAACTGCCATCTTTGTGATGACCACATGGCACCCTTTATCTGCAAATGTTGGCAGCATCGTCGCTAATGGCGGCGGCCGCTCGGTCGGTTTAGCTCGCTTGTGGGCTCACACCATAAAGTTATCGTATTTATTATACATTGAAATACTGATGCAATAAACTTCAAATGAGTTTTGATAGTCATTTCAGTGTGCTAGGTAAAAGTTTGTAAAACCACATCTCGCGATATTTCGATTATTTTTTTTTATCTAACCGCGTCTTATTACTTGGCTATTTGCACTTTTAATTACATTACTGGGATAACCGGCCCCGTGTTTTAGTGGTCAATGCACCTGGATACGAACATAGGGATCTTGGGTTCGACTCTCGGCTGGTATTTTTTCCCGAAAGGGGAGAGTTACCCCACTGGTCTCCAGGGTTTGGTTAGTTAATCTCAACGGGACATGCAAAGAGCCTCCACGGAAAGGATGTACGATTTGTGCTTTTGGGAGTTCCCTTGGCGACGGTACATTAACAATGGTTTGTATAATTACATAGGCTATATGATAGCCTAGCTACATCACTCATAGGCCAGTTTTGTGGAACTATTAGCCAGTACCAATGTACCGTTCCACAAGGAACGCCCGAATGTACTAATCGTACGTTCTTTCCGTTGAGTTTTTTTTATACTACTGGGATAGGGATGGAAAAGGCAAAGATTTAAATAAAATGTACCTTCTTATTCGTATAGAAAGAGTGAAAAACTAATTACGAAAAAAAACCACCCTGAGTACACCCTGCATGTAATTGAACCCTGACCTCCCCACCATTTCATTAAAATATTCCGAAGAGGCTACTTGTTTTTATAAATGTGTCTAGTTTATTACATCTAGATTATTAACTTAATTAATTTAATTTACATAAGTTGTATTTTAATGGCTCTTGTGCCTAAATTTATGTACAAATAATTTGCTCTTTATGTAACTTCTAAATGTTTGATTAATCAGTGCTAATAACTTTTGAATATGTTATTTACATAGTATTGTCAATGTTATTTGTATTTTAAAACAGCTTTTGATTAGATTACAACGTGTAGCTTTAAGTAATCTGTTGTCCAATTTAAATTTTAATTAAATAATTAATTTATAAATAAACCATTCAAACAATTATCGTTAACACAAATAATTATGTTGTGAAATTGTAATTTATAACATCAGTAATTAGCTTCATGTTTGATTTATCTAGCTAACACTTTGATTTATTGGCCGAAAACACGTGTTTTGGTCATCGTGTGTGTTAGAGAGAGAACACATGTGCATATAATCACCACACACAGCACCGTTGCTGTCCGCTCAACCTTCTTCCCCTTACCCGTATCGTTGGTCGCATAGTCTAACGCGTCACCCTCATTTTATACTGGATTGATGGTGATAGGGAGATCGGAATTCGAATCCAAGTTGGATGTACTGAGTTTTTTTTCCCTCGATCCACACAAATACTTGTACACTTCCTATAAAATTCCACCTTGCCTATCTCTACTCCATTAGCGTAATTAATGTATGTGTATGACCCGAACGGGCTCTAAGACGCAGTGAAAAATAATAATAATGACTAGGACTTGTGCAAATATTTTTTACATCTGTTCGTCGACAAATATTTCGGCCAAGTTTTTTGGGGGGAAACCGAACGGCTCCTACCGCCAAACAACATTAAACCTCTAAACGTCATAAGCTCGCAGTAATGGGAAATGTCGACCTCCAAGGTAGTTGGTAGGGACTTTCAGGCGCGTGGGAAACAAAAACTTATCAAAAGGTACGTGGTTTGGGAGGGGAGAAGGGGAAATGGGACGTGGGGTCTAGGGTACGAAGGGGAAGATGTGGAGCCATTGTTTGGTTTTCTTGTGATATTAAACTTTAAAATGTATGTCTCTCGGACTTTTGATAACTGTTGTGAACCTTTTGTGTCGGCTTGGTTGTAAAACATAAGGATGTTTGCGAACGCTTTAAAAAAAATGATTAAATAACACTTAGAGATAAACGAAAAGTGAAATTAAGTCTATCTACCCGCTTCGGTGGCTGAATGGTCTAAGTCGTCACTCTTGCAATAGACTGGACTGCCGACGACTGGGAGATCGGGGTTAGAATCTTGGTCACGTGTAATGAGGTTGTTTTTTTTAAAAATATAAATTCAACCTTTCTCATTCCTAACATATTAGCATAATTAGTAGGCCTACATATGCGTATAACCCGAACGAGTAGTAAGACGCAGTAATAATAATAATAATAATATATTACACAAGATTACATTTCTAACTTAATCTAGGACTGCCCGTCTAATAATAATGTAACCCTCTTCGGTGGACGGATGATCTAGGGCGTAACTCTCGCAACAGACTAGACTGACGAAGATGGAGAGATTGAGGTTATATTCCTAGTCCAGTGTACTAAGGGTGATTTTCCACTCTCCCTACACGGTAATGCGTCGTCTATACTGCGTTTCAAACTGCTTTAGGATTGAGGTCAGCACAGGTTTACTGAAGAGCAAAAAGATATATATATATACTCGAGTTTTATCAAAATCAACTCTAATGATTATGATTAAATTTTGTATCAAGGCATCGTTTAACACTACAAAGAAAATGGCAACCCTTGTTTTCCAATGAAAATGACTATAAGGATACTTTACACAAGTGGAACTTTCCAATTTTCATCATATCCCCGACACTATTTGAGATACGAATAACTTGTTTTTGTAAAGTTATGGTACTATTAAAAATAAAAATCGTTTATTTGGAATATATATTTTTATAAAATCCCTAGTTTCCAAGCTATAAATAAACGTTTATTTTATGGAGCAATTTGAAGTCAGAAATTTATTGTTATGCTTTTCGGTAGAAAAATATGTTCCTCTCAATGTTTCTTTAACAGCGTGTATTATCTCATTAATGTTGTTTGGTGAAGTGTTTCTGCAACAATGTATAGTATTGCTTTTCACAAATTTTAAGAATTTATATAGGGGAAACCAGGCTAATATGAGCAGGTGTGATATATGAGCATACCCGTCTGAAACTCTCCCCTTGGCAAGTATGTACTGCCACCTTATTGAAGAACGTTCAACTGCATCATAGCAACATAGACGGAAGTGTACGGCGATAATAAAAGAATCACAGCGTCCTGTATTTATCAGTTTATGAAAAGGTACGTTTAAAATTACGTTACTAAAATGTTTCTCCTAGTTTGTATAAGCAACAGGGACTACATTTATATTTGGTTTGGTCGTTATTTAAGCTCAATTGTAACCTAAAACCTACTCATTGCATCCCTTGAAAGAAATTAAAGTTAACATCTCACCACAACGAATAAGATGGCTGAAAAGGCGAAATGGCCCCAGTTGTTTATATGAGCAGGGGTGCTCACAATACCCTGATCTTTTTTAAAATGTGAATTTTTACACTTTTCGTGGTGTCTACAGCTACATCATGCTTAAGATTGTCAAAATAATAGCAATTAAAATAGTTAAAGTAATAATAATAATTAAAATAATGTAAAATAGTAAATAATGTTAATAAATAATAATCACAGGCAGGATCAACTTCACAATACTCTCCAAAATTCCGAGACCTGATTCCGATTCTAGCCAAAGGTACAAGAAAGCCTTCTACCAGAAGAATGGCTCATTCTATTATATTCACGGATAGTCCTCACAAAAATAGCGTCGAGAATGCCAAGAAACATGTGTTATCACTACCAGAAAAAAGAGCAATAAGGTCTTCAAATTCATCATCTGCTAAGAAGTCAAGAGATGTATAAGATGCAGAGTGCATTTTCTGTGGGGATCTTTTTTCCACAACAAGTGGTGATTGGGTACAGTGCCAAGCATGCAAAAAACGGGCTCACGTCAAGTGCAGTGGCGTTTTAAAACGACAGAAGTGTTACATTTGCGACCTTTGTTCAGACTAGCAAAATAGGGATACTAAGAGATTAATTATTATATGTTATATCTTCACAGCTATTTCCCTGTGTGTATATGGCCTATTGAGTATTTCTGTCTGATATTTAAATCATCGTTGTATGTGTATATCAAATTACAACATGATGCTCATCTTACCCCCTGGGTGTGCTCATATTTTCCTCCCATGCTTTTAATATGAGCACTTGCAGCTTCTTAATTATTATTTTTTCTAGTCCAACATTATTAAAATATCATCCATATTTATTGTATTTTGTATACCTAATTGAATGATCAATTGAATAAAATAATATTACTTTTGGATAGCCTTACTGTTTCTTATGAAATAAGAGATTTTCTTAAGGTGCTCATAATTGCCCGACTTCCCCTAAATGTTTTAAGATTAAAGCGAGAGAACTTATGTGCGTTGCACCGTACCATTTATTTTTGAACTTGAGTGATATTTTAAATAATTTTTTTACTAACTTCCCTCCAGCCCTCATGTCCACTAAAAATATGTGGTTCTCGAAAGATTGTTGTTCTAAAAATTGGTTCGTGGTTCTAAACACTTTAAGGAAGCATTGCTCTAATATATTTTCAATGTGTATTGACGTTCTTTTTAGAACCGCGTCTTACTAACCGTTCGGCTAATACGCTTATTTACTAATTAAGTTAATGGTTTTTAGGGATAAAGAAGGTTCTATCTGGAGGAACCGTACCCGCGTTTGCGTGAAGGGAGAGTGAAAAACTATTTTGGGAAATCCTCGGTATACCTCGATCTCCCCGTCATCGTAAGTCTAGTATACTGCGAGAGTATCGTCTTAGACAATGCGGCCATCGGTGTGCGTATTTTTGTCATTCATAATACAATTTACTGACCACGCTCAAGTGTTTATTTTTTTCTACCCGTAAATAAAACATAAAACGCAAACAAAACGAATTAATTTAGTTATATTGTACCGAGTATCGTGTCTTATAAGAAAATATTTAACGTCGGTAATAATCAAGCTGGGGTGATATCGCCTTCTATTTTTTAACAGTATTTTATTATATTAATGTGAGTCATCGTTTTTCAAAAAATTAATTTTAATTTTTTTTAAACCAAACTAAATTGATAATAAAGCTCTTCTGATGTATTGCGACCTCGGGTTTAAATACTTTACCTCAATTACTTAGCAGGAAAAATACCTGAATTTTATTCGATTAGGCATCATGACCGTTGCCTTGTCCAAATTGAGTCCTTCAGCATTTCCTATTAGCAGCTTCCTTTTTTTTTTATTCCTCCTGAACTTCATTTAATATTTTAATCCTTTCGATGTCGAGTTTCGAAAGTTCAATTTTATATTTCAAATCAACTGAGTTCACAGATGCTTCCCCTAAGGGCATTATCACACGAACCTACACTGTTGATATCTATAACGGACACTTTAATTTATATTTCACACGGTCATCGACTCGATAAAAATATCATCCCGCTTCTCCGATATCACTGTCTGACGATTCAGTCCGATATTTTTGTCACTGTACAATTTTTAGCATTTTCATTTGAAGGGTAGAGAGAGAGAGATAGAGAAAGAGAGAGAGAGAGAAAAGAGTGAAAGTCACATTACACACATATTCCAGAACAACAACATTTATATCTCAGATTCCTTAAGGACCCCAGCAAATATTAAAAACGTTGCCTGTGACGTCATGGCCGGTCAAGATAGGATTTCCCATGTTAATGGATTTACGTTTTACTCAGCGAGATTTAATGATATAACGTTGAAACAAAAACCATAAATTCTTAAATAATTCTAAAAATAGACCTATGCTGTCACAACATTATTATTTGTATCTTTAAATAGTTTTTGTGAACGTATTTTTTTAATAAATTCTCTACAACTTATGCTATCTGGTTTAGTTACGAAAATGTCATGTAGGAGTCTTCCTGCCAGGATGTAGATTAAAAATGTCTATCTAGAGTAAGAAACAAGTAAAAGGTAAAATTAAAAAGCAAGTCAATGTTTTCAATGAGCAAATACTAAAGCGATTGTGTAAACTCGTTAGAGGAAGAGGGAAAGGGTTCTTAGGAT
The DNA here is from genome assembly GCA_033556935.1 of Timema podura. Lineage (NCBI taxonomy): Eukaryota > Metazoa > Arthropoda > Insecta > Phasmatodea > Timematidae > Timema > Timema podura. The sequence goes on from JAVRXN010000014.1 coordinate 20,709,133, forward strand.
ATAGACAAGAGCCCTATCAGGGTGAACTTCTCATTTTCTTTCCTCTCTTTATATTTTGTACATTGGTGCATAAGTGTGATAGTGCTTAGACTGCTTATGTGCGTCAAGTCAAGATGCAACCCGCTTCGCAAAATAGCTTTGAAATCTCCAAGTAGGCAACAACGTTAAAAAAGAAAAATTAAATGTGACAAAGACCTCTTTTAACCATAATCTAAAGTGCATTAGAAAGGTCTCATGTTTCTTTAACAGATGGCAGCACTAACTCAATTTGACCTAAAATTGGACTTTCCCCCTTTTCCCCTGTACCCTACATTTGTTTTCCCACCTTGTCTCACTAACCGTCCGAGCTACTCGTGTATATATATATATATATAATTATTCTGGTGTGGTGGAATGGGGAAGGATTAGCTTGGAGTAAATGTAACCACATTTGCGTGGAGAGAGAAAGGGAGTGTAAACTATTTAGTTTAGAGATGATTATCTGAGTACATCCGATCGGGTTTGAACCCAGACTTACCCGTCATTGGCAAACCAGACTAAATGAGCTTTACATTCAGACCACGTGCCCACCGAAGCGGGTCTCTTTTGATTTAATAATATTTCAAATTAGACATTTAAAGATTAAATATATATTATTTTATAATATTATATAATAATAATAATAATAATAATAATAATAATAATAATAATAAAATGGCGTGTCCAGGCTACATCAATCTGTATTTCAGTTTGCAGAAAGATTAGCCATAGACAGTACTAATGTACCGTTGCCCAAGGGACGCCCGAATGTACTAATCGTACATCCTTTCCGTGGAGGCCATTTCAATGTCCCGATGAGATGAGATGAGATGATGATGATAGTGAATATGACGGGGGGGGGGCAGGGGGGGCAATGAAGATATTAACCTTGCTTTAGCCTAATTAACCAAACCCTGGTGGTCATAAGAATTATTCCTCATTTGAGAAAAATCCCCTAATACTAGGTGGGAATTGAACCCGGGACCTTTAGGTCAGAAGTCAGTGGCTCTGATAACTACTAGAATAGATTTAGAAAATGTGTTTTAATAAATTTTATTTGGTTATCGACTTCGATAAAACTATAAATATTAATAATATTGTATTTAATTTCGTGACAGCAAATAATCATCTAGATATTCTAATTAACTTTAATTTTATATAACTACATTTAATTTACTTTACCTATTTTAATTCTACTATGCATATTTAATATCAATCCATCCCATTATTTTTATTTATTTTTCGGTTTTTACAAACGAATTATGAACGTGTTAAATTTTATAGGAAAGGCTTACTATAATTTTACATCAGTCATGAAACAAAATACAAAATAAATTTGACCAGAGAAAAGTTTATGTTCTATAATTTAGTGCTTCAAATTGGGGGCGAAAAGTGGAGGCCTAGCTCCGATAAGCCGCCACACAGAAAGAAGAAACAAGCTTTAAATAAATCATGTCAAATAGACCTCTTACGGAAGTATGGCTTGTCATTTCACTTCAAGCTCTTGTGAATGTTTAGTCCAAGCCCTAGAAAATACGCAACTCCTAGAAGCATAAAACCATGGGAAGCCAAGTGAAGTGTCCTTGAACAAACTTTTGAACGATAAGACTTAGTTTGGCAAGCTCGCCGAAAGGCTCGAGGCTTGCAAACAAGAGTGACCACCCTTTGGGAGATTTCATATTATCAACATGGACTTCTTCGAGATAATGGAAACATTTCCACGAAAGTTCCTGATAAAGAGACTAAACAATTTATAGGAACTAGAGTTGTCGTAACTGATAGTAGTTCCAAGTAGTTCGGAAGGGAGGGCATGCGGGAGTTTGCGAAAGTCGGGTTTGAAATGTTTTACTGACAAGTTTGGACAGTTTATAAAGTCTTAACTTTGACTTGTTTTCTTAGGAACGTGATATTTTTTATATAAGTACTTTCAACACCAAGGTGATAAACGAAATTAACCCGCATAACGCTTGGAAATATGAGACAAAAACCACAGTGATGAAATTCCATATAGAAAACTAGCCCCATTACACACGTCAAATATTCTAACTTAGACACACCCCTGTTGGGCCTACTGGCCATCACGAAACTGATGTCTAGTACTATAGTGACATAATAGTAATAATTTAGTTAAACACGCATCGGTGGTCGCGCGGGCTAATGCCGCCAACTTTGTCTCGTCTGGTTTCCCAGTGGCGTTGAGGTTTGGTTTTCTAATTTCTCCCGGCTGTACTGAGGGTGTTTTTATTACTAAATGGATTTTTCCTCTCTCCTTCCACACAAATGCGGGTGGATTACCCCTAAAATGCTAGCTTTCTCATCCCTAGCACATAAGAGTAACTATCATAATCGATGCGTGGGACCTGAACAGGTAGTAAGGTGCGTTGATTTTTCTTTTTTAAACCTAACTAATAAAAATAAACGGTACGGAACAATCATACATACCTTCTCGTAAGGTATATTATAGCGTGTAGCAAAATTTATAAAATATGTTTATTGTAAACTACCCATAAATATCTTTTTTCTTTAATTTTACGTGTAAAACATTCTCTCTACTCATTTTAAACAAAATCGTTGGATACATTTTTGAAAAATCTTGAATTTCCTTAAATCGTTCACATGTTTGTAAAATACCCTTAATTTTATAGTTAGAATTGAAATCATGGCTTAGCCTCAAGATATGATTATATTAACTCTAAATATCAAATTTGAACCAAACACATCAAACAGTTTTGACTGTAACCCAGGGTGTGGACAGACATACAAAATTAATATTCAGATATTCAGGAATAGACATAATTGTAAAACGCACTTTTTTTAGTTCGGGGGCAAATAAAACGTCCATAATCTTTAGGTAAAACATTTTCACGATTAAAATAATTTCTTTATATGCAAACATAAAACACTTTTAATAATTTCAAGCACTAGAATTGGTTATCCTAGAATCTACACCTCGACATAATTAGTTGAAATAGGACTTAACTTCTCGAAAGTGGCAGTAAAATAAAAGTCGTCACACCGGTATAGGCCCCCCATTTGTTTGGAAGAGTATGGGCTAAAAAGGAGGCAGGAGGGGGGTGTAATCCCGAGGAAATTGCCAATTACGAAATAAAACAGTTTCGCTTGCTAGCGACAGTGTTTATGTAAGGCATTACGGGGTAGGCCCTTGTCCCCCGACAAGGGTTTAGTTACCCTCTTCCTTCTACTCTCTCCTTCTCAACATGCTGCGTATCGTACAAGGGACATAGAACAGCTTAGACCCACAAGGAAGATGAGGCAGGACCACAGACTGAAAGGGATTCATGATAATTCGATTTAATTCGTACGTTCTACTGCCAGCTATCAACGGCTTAGGTGGACAGGATGATCACGTTTAATTTTTAAATGACCGTCAGGGAAAGGTATGCCTGTCGTGTGCTTGATTATCTGACATGATTCATTAATCATTATGGTAACTCTCCCTCTTAGGTCCACCAATAGGATTTAGTTGTCTTTCCAGATGGATTCTGGGGCATTTATTTTATATATAAAACGAATGAATCCTGTTCTTATTTGCTGTACAATCCTATTTTCATAGTAAGGGTTTGTGGTAGACAATAATAACATTTTTACTATTTCGTTAGGTTTTTTTTATAAGTATCGATGATCAAGAGAGACTGCCTTAGATCATATGACTTGACGTATGAATATGTGACAGTAGATCTAGTACAGGAATTTTCAACTGGTGCAGCCCGTGAAGTTTTTTGAAAAAATTCATCAACTGTAGTAAAATTGATATTTTTAGCCGAGAAACGGAAAGGTTTGACTAGCGTGGGAAAAATCCATGAAAGCTCCAACTGATGTTTATTCAGTAATAAACTTAAATGCGCTCTATTTTTTATACTAATTAGTGTATCTGTTTGAGTTCTCTTCCCTTCCACCCCTTATCCGATTACGATGGGGTCCCGCCAATAGACTCGGGGATTCAATTTAGGTCCTAGGACACTTTTAAGATGGAAACTCGTGTTTTCTAATACTGTATATTTTCTAGCCGTCAGATATGAGAACTGAACTGGACTGTATGTAGTAGTCAAGCACGACGACTCGCGCCACACCCGACACTTGCTAAAAGGTGTGGAATACAGGTTAGGGAAGACAAACAATGGCCGGCTTGGTGTCGGTATGTGGGAATCTCGGACCTGCCACTGTGCATTACACACGCACTAACCATGTGACGAGCGAGGTTCGCACCGACACATTCACACACGCTTAAATGAGCGCGCTCGCCCCTCGCTTCTCAGACTTTTCGTTAGAAACTTCTCTAAAAATATTATTGACCAAACTTAGCGAGGTATTAATCTACTGGACCACTAAGCATTTTTTCTGTCTGTCCGGATAGCTGTCAAATGGATGGGACAATTCTGAAGGGACATTCTTTGAATTTAGGCCGAACGAAAAAGGTACCTTTTCAATATGGTGACCTCTAATAAGTAGTTTTCGTTTAATAGCTTATTTCAAATACCGTGTGAAACGTGGTCTCGTACCTTAAATGACGTAAAAAAAATGTGCTTAGGAATATATTTGGTCCAAGAAGCGATGAGGATGTTGGTAAATGGAGGAGGTTACATAATGATGGGTTACACAACCTGTATTCATCACAATACATTGTTATGATAGTTAAATCTCGTAGATTACGGTGGGCAGGACATGCAGAGTGAATGGGAGAACCTAGAAGCGTGGGTAGGGTATTGACTGGCAAACCCAATGGGAAGAGACCATTGGGAAAACCTAGACGCAGATGGGGGGATAACATTAGAATATACCTGAAAGAGATAAGGTGTGAGGAGGGCGATTGGATATAACTAGCTCAAGATAGGGATAGGATTTAATGAGGTGGACCCTCTAGTAACGACAATAACATGGAGGGAGGTCTACTGTTTAGAACTACTAGTAAATTAGGGACGAATTTTGTGTGCGTGTGTGTGTGTGTGTGCATGGTCTTACTACCCTGTCCGGATTATACATGTATCTACACTAATGGGATAGGAATGAGGAAGGTAGAATGTAGGGTAAGTGTACCCGAATTTCTGTGAAAGGAAGATCATATCACCGAGTTTTCGAAACAGCGGAAATATTCCGCGAACATAATCGGGAAATTTGTGTGTATTCGGTTTCACTAATAGAATGGGTACTCGGGGTGTTGGGAGTTAGTGTATCCATTACCAGTAATTAGTTAATAATTACGATCATAGGCGTATCGGTTCTTGTTGCAGAGGGCAAGAAAGTCGTTATGGATTAATGAGCCAACTTGCTCCCATTAGCACTCGAGTAAGAGGGAAGATATCGCATTGTATTCTGGGTCAGGAGGATGGAGGTTTCTAGTTCGTTGATATTGTGCACCGCATCTTACTACCCGTCCCGGGTGTACGCACTCGATTAATCTAATAGGGTAGCAATGGAAATGGTAGAATCAAAATAAATCCCAAATTTTGTAGAGGGAGGGTAGGAAATCATTTAGGAATAAACTACACGAATTACATCCGGCAGGGACTCGAACCTCGATCTCCATGTTATTGGCCATTCAGTCTAATGCGAGAGATATAGACCATTCGACTGCCGAAGTGGGTCTATCTATAGTATTGATATACCAACGTGGTCTCTCCACGCATATGTAAGTACCTTTCTTATCCCTGCCTTATTACTGTAACCATTCTGATATCCCGGATTGGTAGTAAGACACGCAGCCCTGGAATGCGTGGAATACATACTCAATACACAGGCAGGGGTGGACTGGGAGATATCCCGGTGGGTCGGTTTGATTAGGGCTGCCGGAACTATTTTAAACTAAAATAAAGTCTTGAGGTGCCCAGAAAACATAATTATGAACATAAATGATGGCGTTAAATTTAAAACCATCCTGTTTGTTGTTTATTGGTGTTATTTATAAACCGACATAAAATCATATCTTTAGTGATCTACTGCGTATAACCCTAACGGTTAGTAAGACGCGGTGCTATTAATAATAATAATTTAGTGATCTACCCAAGTAGTGAGTGGAGGATAATTTTACAAACTTAAATACATAAATAAAGACACCCAGCTGTTGTCTATAAGCATTTAGAAACATCTTTGCTCATGTCAGTAGAAAGTAGAGACTATTAATCGATAATGCAGCTGTAATGGATTTGGGATTAAATTAACTAATAATTAAGAAAATTGAAAAATGACACCTGGACACAGGAATCGAACCAGGGACCTTTGGTTTAGTACGCCAATGCTCTAACCACTGAGCTATCCAGGATTCGTCCCGTGCCGAGGGTCATTCTTCATTCATATTTTAAGGCAGAGCCTATGATGGACTTAGCGGAAATCGTCGGCTACAAGTATGTGATTATATTAATATCACGCGTTCGGTTCCCGTGTCCAGGTGTCATTTTTCAATTTTCAGAATATGATACCTATATGGAGTAATCCTCACTAAAAGAATAAATAATAGCTTTGGCTATTTGATTCTTAATATGCAATCCCGTACAATTATAATAATTGAACAAATGGCTGCGTTATCTGATAGTTCGTGATATTAATATAATCACACACTTGTAGCCGACGATTTCCGCACGTCCATCTTAGGCTTTGCCTTAAAATATGAGTGAAGAATGACCCTGGGCACGGGACGAATCCTGGATAGCTCAGTGGTTAAAGCATTGGTGTACTAAGCCAAAAGTCCCGGGTTCGATTTCCATGTCCAGGTATAATTTTTCAATTTTCAGAATATGATATCTAGATGGAGTAATCCTCACTAAAATCATAAATACTAGCTTTGGCTATTTGATTCGTAATAATTAAGAGATAAATACTCACAGCGTCAGTGGTAGATATTAATATATGATAAGGGCCATCATATTTTTAGTATCGAGCCACTTGGAATCTTCCATTCCACCCTGCACATAGAATTGAGTTTTTTTTCACATTCGTATATCAACATACACGCAATATACATATTTTTAAAATTAAAACAAAACCAAAAAACGATTGTAATATATTTTTCTTCTCTCTTGTCTTTTCTATCGATAAATTTATTCATCATCTTTTCCCAATAAAAACATGGCTTCCGCACATACCCAAAATAAATACATACAAAATCGACCTTATAAGATTTCCCGGGTGAAGTTTTCTATCTTTCTTTATATTTTTTTTCCCCTATGAGAAGTGGTCTGCCAACAAGAGATTATGTTTCCAAGATGTTTCTCATGAAATCAATTATCCCGACTTCCATTGCGAGTGGTCTGATCTTTCTTTCCCTCTCTCTTCCCCCTTCCTCCTATCCTCGGCAGACTACATTTTCATCACCCGGGGGTTTGAGCTGCCCGTTAGAGAGAAGGGGGTAGCAATGTATCCGCCATCGATTCAAGGGGTAGGTGTTTCATCAAGCCTGTAAGGTCGGGGCAATGAAAAGGGGGGGATGAATCTGTGCGGCCCTAAGAGTCTATAAAGGGAAGGGGGGGGGGCCCATCCATCTCTCAACCGAGCTTCCGGGGACATCGGGGATTACTACCCTGGAGGTGTGTAGGGGGTGATAAAGAGTAAGAGAGGGGGGTGACGAGATTGTCCGGCCGAGAAAATGGTGCAGAAGGGAGAGGATATTAGGAAGAACACAATATGGTAGGGAGGTTGGAAGTGGAGGGGGTAGAGTGATGAGTTCGGACAGTTTGGTTTTGTAAGTAATTGAAGAAATTCTTTTGTTTTTTTCCTCACACGTTTTTTTATGAGTTTTGTAGGAACAAATAAGAGGTATCATGAACATTATCACTGCTTCACCCCCTTCTATTGTTGTCTTCTGGTCAGGATGGCTCTTAGGAAGAGATATTCAGTGCGAGACATATAGGCCCGTAAGTGTGTGTTGATATTGTTAATTGAATGGTGCTAAAAGTCTAGTGCAGTGGTTCCTGAACTGTGGTACGCGTACCACCATTGGTACGTACAACTTCTTTGCAACTAATTGCTCGGTAAATTTTTATTATTTAAATCGCCGCAGGTTATTTTTACAAATTAAACCCGAATAAGTGGGCACGTGGACTCAACTTTAAGCTTGTTCACTTTGATTTTCCAGTTACAGGGAGGTATTGATTTGAATCCCGGCTTGGTGTTTTTTTTATAGGCCTACGTGCTCTCCCACTCTACCTCACGCAAATGCGAACCTCTGAATTCTACCTGCCGCATGCTTGACACATTAATTAATTAATTAATATTAATAGCCCGGACAGGTAGTAGATAACGTGGGGGGGAAGGGGGAAAGGCGGGAATTAATAAAAAATGTTTAGTAGCCCAGTTGTTTTATTTTGACAAGAAACTTCATCCATCATCTTGAAACCAAGCAACGTTAGTATTTTTAATTTGAGGTATTTAACGTGCACTTTCTGAACCGACAGATTATATCAGCACACGACCTATAAACTACAGCAACTTAAATCTAGAACATAGACAACATCCAGACCACAGCCGTTAATTAATCATTGTGAAACGGGAAACTAACATTTCACCAATGGTAAAAAAGGAAAAAATTCGGCCAAGCCAGAAAATGAAACGTAGTTCCTTAGCTCAGCAGACAGTCATGCTACTGACGGAACTAAGGTGTCGGATGGAGTTAGCAATATGTACAAACGTATATGGAAGACAATGACACTATGTTGTCGGAAGTAGAAGCCATGACTTTAACATATGTACAGTCAAAATTTCATTGAAAGTTCTTTCTCATCTAAAACTAAAACATTTACTAGATCTACTTTCAGGTATTCTTACGACAGGTCATGTGATCTTCAGCTGTCAATTTTGATAGCTAATACAATATCTTTTAAATAACACTATTTAAATAGGAAACTGTAATCGACTTTGGCCACAACAAACATGTTTGTGTTTTCTAAAAGTTCCTTCCTCTGGAAATTGTACTGCATACACAAATAAACCAACATTTTCTCAATCATTGCCGTCGATTGAAGACGTGACATTCGGGCCCCACTTTCATTCTCAGAGACACACGAGAACAAGTTGAGGAGTTGCTAGTTTCAGGCCTCCGCTATTTTTCATGAATGTTTTATGATTCTATCCGCCGATTCCATCTTCCCACCTACTTGAAATTCTCAACGCCTGTCTGCAGCACGTCTTCCCCCACCCCCCCTTTTTTTTTCTTTATCCCCACAATGTTCGCTCTTTATTGCATCCGACGGTAGGGGATTGCGGCTGCGCAAGATTTATTTAAAATTTCGGGCTTTTATTGCCTGTAAATAACTGATTGGAGTTTAGTTTTTTTTAGATGCTTCTTCTTCCTACTCGTCTGAAAGAAATATGTGATGAACGTTTGCCACAAACAAAGGGCCGAAACTATGAAGCTCATTCGAACAACAACACTCCTCGCCTTGCATGTTAATCTCTATTACTCTGTTGTCATTAAAATAATATCTATACTCTCGGCCCTTATAAAATCGGGAATTTTAAAAAAAAAAACTACTTAAATATTACTACCCGCCTCGATGGCGTAGTTGTCTAACGCGCTAGTCGTGTTGAGCCCGACTGCCGAGGACGGGGAGATCGAGGTTCGAATCTCGGTCGGGTGAACTGGGGGTGGTTTTTCCTAAATGGTTTTCCACTCTTCCTCCACGCAAATGCGGGTTCACTTCCTCTATTCAACCTTCCCAATTCCTAATCCATTAGCGTAATTAGTACTTAAGCGTATAACCCGAACGGGTAGTAAGACGCGGTGCTAAATAATATAATAATAATAATAATAATAATAATAATACTTAAATATTAGGAAATTTGGGGCATTAGGGTGGGGATGTAAGGAACGCGAGTTAAGGGCAGTGTTTTTGCAGTTTTTATAGCAAAACATTTTTGGCCAAAATAAATAAAATATTGCTTCAGTAGATACATAGAGTTTAAATTTCTTCACACGATGATACCGATGTGTAATAAATGTTCTTCGCAAGAGCCTTTTGTCTTAATTCAATAGCTGTGATGTGATTTGTTTACCAATTTAACTTTATTTGTGAAATGTCTCGGATTTTTCGTAACACGCCTCTTTTAATCGACGTTTGTTCTTCCCTATTTTTGCAATAAAATTTGATTACAAACATATTACACCATTTTTTTTATCTCGGATACCGAACTTAAAAACAGCTTTGACTAAGGTTAATTTCCTAGGAAAGAGTCTTTTTTTACTGTCCATACTGTACAAGTTAAATTGTTGTCATCATAATCATCATCGTCATCATTATCATAATCAACCTGTTTCCATTCTGTTTAGATTGATGCCTCCATCGTTCTCCTCCCCTCCACCATTCTTCCTCCTTTAATTGCTTCCATTCTTATCATCTCACCTGTACACTTTTTACTATCTGCTCCTCCCATTTCTTTCTTTGCCTCTCTTGCGATCTTTTTCCCTACATACTTCATTTCCATCATTTTTTTAGACATCCTCTCTTTTTCCATCCTCATTTCAAGCCCATACCATCTCAGTATTGCTTCCTCTACTATCTCATGTACTCCTTGTACCCCCACTTAGATTGCTGTATTCAGTCCAATTTTTATAGACAGACCCTTTTATTAAAAACAAACCTAATCTTTTGCAGTAAACATTCATAATACTTAACTATATTATTAGTGTTATTTTATAGGTATTGATAATATCTACCGAAAGTAACAGCTGTAGATCACATGACTTGACGTATGAATAAGTGAAGTAGATCTTTTTTTAGCTCTCAGATAAGGTTATTCCTATGAAAACTGGACTGTGTACATAAGTATTTGTCCTAAATAACCTATAAACGGACATATATCACTATTGCACAGTAACCAACATTAAAAAAAAAGGCTTACTATATCAAGCTTTTCAGCTATCAAAACTGACACTAGCCTATTTGTCAAAAGGGGGCAGCCTGGGTAAACATTCCATCACCTATATATGCTTAAGTATAGATTATAATAGCATTTATAACTGTCGTAAAAAAACCATCGGTGGTCTTACAGTCTAAGGCGTCAGTCTCGTAACACACTGCATTGCTGCTGACTGCGGGTCGAGTTTTTAAACTTGGCCAGGCGCACCACAGGTAGTTTTATGTGTGTGATTAATTACTGTGGCTTTACGGTACCATATCCTTTCCACTGTGACTGCACTTCCTCTAAACTACCTACATAATCCTTAACACTTAACTTAACCCGTTAGTAACCATGATGTTATCTCTGCGCTGTCGCCTTGACATGTACCCTTGCCAGTTGCATTGGCAAGGACGGTGGCGTAGAGCAAATCCGTCCGAATTGTCACCAAGGATGCCGATACACCCCTAGAGACCAAGGATGCCGATACACCCCTCGAGACCAAAGATGCCGATACACCTTCTAGTCCAAGGATGCCGATACACCCTCGAGACCAAGGATACCGATACACCCTTCTAGTCCAAGGATGCCGATACACCCCTCGAGACCAAGGAAACCGATACACCCTTCTAGTCCAAGATGCCGATACACCCCTCGAGACCAAGGATGCCGATACACCCCTCGAGACCAAAGATGCCGATACACCCTTCTAGTCTAAGGATGCCGATACACCCTAGAGACCAAGGATGCCGATACACCCTCGAGACCAAAGATGCCGATACACCCTTCAGTCCAAGGATGCCGATACACCCCTCGAGACCAAGGATACCGATACACCCTTCTAGTCCAAGGATGCCGATAACCCCTCGAGACCAAGGAAACCGATACACCCTCTAGTCCAAGGATGCGATACACCCCTCGAGACCAAGGATGCCGATACACCCTCGAGACCAAGGATGCCGATACACCCTCTAGTCAAGGATGCCGATACACCCCTCGAGACCAAGGATGCCGATACACCCTTCTAGTCCAAGGATGCCGATACACCCCTCGATACCAAGGATTGAAGCAATACTTCGTTGACACGTCCTTGGTGCGGTCTTTGATCGGCAACCGTTTTATTATTCTCTTTTCGTCTTCTAGTGCCCATAACTTTACGTTACCCGCCATTTTAAATTATACAGGTTGCTAAAGCAGACACACTTTTTTTATTATATCAAGAAGTTGATTAATCACTATACTCCTACCATTTATTGTCACTAAAAGTAGCAAATATTTTATTGGCATGCTTTAATTTTCGTAAAACAATGAGAAAACAGTCAATGGAAACAATAAAATGGTTCTGATTATAAACGTCTTATTTATTTTCATTAGGTCTTAAATATGGGGTTTGACATAATTTCTGGTAAGTGGTAGCAATGTGGTCCTTAGGATGTAGCAACGAGCAAGGCTTGCTGCAGTTCGAATTGGCTGGTGCGGTCTTTGATAGGAAGTGCGTGGTGAAGTCAAGGATCATTAACTATTCGGATTTAGCCACAATTAAAAAAAAAAAGCAAGACAAAAGAAAAGTTTCTTCGACTGGTAGGTGTACTACAAACTATCATACTTTTTAACTGACCAAATGAAGTGATGTTTTGTTTTAACTTTAACATTTGGATTTCCGTTTGTATGCCGAATGTTTGTTTACTCCACGATATCTACCAAATGTGTGGATCAATTTTAAATAAATTTGGCAGGGACATACTTTGAACCGGTTGAATTACGTATCTATGCACAGGGTTTTTGTATACATATAGCTGCCGCTCAAAAGCTTTTTCGTTTAATAGCTCATCTCAAATGATATGAATTTATAATTCTAAGCAATAGATAAAGTGGTCCCTTAGCTCAATCGGTAGTGTGTCTACCTACTGAGCTAAGTGTCCCAGGCTCGATTCCCGAAATGGCCATAAATTTAGCATTGATGAAAATATGGGTTTACCCTTTCATATTGATAAATTAACAGCTGGGACTGGATGTTGTGCCCTTCCTAGTCTTTAAGTTAGATTAAAAGTTCTACTTTAAATTCAAGGATACATTATTATAGATCTTTCTACTTGAAATCCAAAGAGAAATCTTAATACTGTAGTAACGATAAGAACATGGAGGTAGAGAATTCTGTTTTTTTAGCCCCACGTCTTACTACCCATTCAGGCTATATGCCTATATACTTAATTAAACTAATCTGTTAGGAATTATCTAGGTTTTTAATTGAGAGGAAGTACACCCGCGTTTGGGTGAAGGGAGAGTGGAAAACAATTTATGAAAAAATCACCCTCATTGCACCCCATGGGGGTCGAACCCCGATCTCCCCGTCTTGGGCAATATAGTATATTGTAAAGTAGTGCCAGTAGACCATGCGGCCACCGAGGCGGGTTACTACTGTTCACATAACTTCTAGTTACTTGTGTTTCTAAATTCGTTAATATAATATTTAATGATCACCAACCCCTCCTATCACATTTGTTTGAATATTGTATAGCGCCAAGTTTTATTTCTATGGCCTACATTCCAAATGGGAATCTACTACGTCCGTAACAAATATTATATTTATTACAGGATATTGTATAAAGATGAAAGATGTGGCATAAACGATGCTCATCTTTCCCCGAATGAACTAGAATATCCCTTTCAAGCCGTCACCACATAAATGATATATTTACTCGTTATTTATTTTATGACCCCTTCCGTGCATCTTTGTTGAGCGTCATTCATGACATCAATCACCTTCAAGTATCGAGATCACTTTCCCCAGTTTCTTAGAGAAAAAGAAAGATAAAGGGTGTATTCGTGAATTATAAACAAACATAGATTTTACTAGAAATGTACCCACATCGGTGGCCACGGGGACTTAGGAGTTAGTCTCTCATGGTCTAGTTTTTCTGGTGATGGGCAGGTTGGGGATCGAATCCCGGCTGGGTGTACCAATATTCCCCCCCCCCCCCCCCACACACACACACACGCCTTGCACGCAGAATCAAGTATATTTTTAAAAGTTCGAAACCTTGGTTCATTCGGTAGCGTGTCGGCATACTGAGCCAAGGGTCCCGGGTTCGAGTCCTGGCATGGCCAGAAAATTTATTGTTGAGGAAATGTAGGTTTACTCTTTAAAAGTGATGATTTAACGGCCGGGGGCTGGATGTTGTGTCTGCTCTAGATTTAAGTTAGTTTGTAAGCTGTGTGCTCGGTTCAGAAAGTTCACGTTAAATACTTCAAGTAAAAAAATATATTCTCTCTAAAATCCACCTTTCACATCCCTACACCATTAACGTACGGGGCACAGTTCAACTTTCTTAGGAAAAACCTAATTTTATATCTAGAAAAGTTATTAGAGCTATTTTCACGTATTCATACGTCAAGTCACGTGATTTACAGTTGTTACTTTTGATAGATAGTAACAATACCTATAACCCACTTCAGTGGCCGCATAATCCAAGGCGCTACTACCGTAATAGAATAGCTCGCCTATGATGGGGAGATCATTGTTCTATCCCGGTCGGATGCACTGAGAGTGGTTTTTACTAAATGGTTTCTCATTCTCGCACCACGCAAATGCAAGTACACGTCCTCTAATTTCAACCTTCCTCATCCTTAACCTATTAAGCTTAATTAGTACAACAAGCGTATAACCCGAACGGGTAGTAAGACGCGGTTCTAAAAAAAACCTATAAAATAACACTAATGATATAAATAGTTATATTATCCCTCCTTACTAAATTACTATGAATATATTTAATACTAATGATATAGTAAAATACAATCAATTTTTACCGCATAAATGTTTGTATTTCCTAAAAGGCCCTTCTTATGAAAATTGGTCTGTAATTAATATGCGTAGGTCCTATAGCCCGGATTAATAGTAAGAAGTTGCAGAGTTAGTATGTGTGTGTATGAAAAGGAAATGGAGAGAGAAACATATTATATTATTTCTTAGAAAATATCAAAGCTAATACAAAATTAAAGCAATTGAAAGAATAAGACGTTTGATAAAATGTTATTAAAAATACACTCCGGCAGTCGTGTCAGTGCAGCTACGCGTTGTGGAGGCAAGACGAGCGTTTTCTTCTCGCCTCGGGCCTGTCGGAAGCTGTCAGTCCCCGGTGATAAAGAGGGGTGGGGGTCTTGCAAAGAGGAAGGAAGGAAGGATTGAGGGAATAGATGCGCGCTTCTCGCATCTTTTCGCTCCTCCATGGCCCCGCAGAGAGCACGCGATCTATCAATTACACCAGCCATTACCGCCCCACCCCCTCTTTCTTCTCCGTCACACCAGACTTTACTCAGGGATGGGTGGGGGGACGTTACTCGCTCGTCCCTAAAGATTCTGGAGCCAAAACTTGGCGTTTACCTTGAGAGGGCTGGAAAGTTATTTGTTTGTGTTGATAGAGTTAAAAACTTTTATTTTTATTTATCTATTGATAAATTACCTATGTCGACCTCGGTGGTCTTGGGGTAGAGTGCTCGCATAAGGACCCGATGTTCGTGAGCTAAAACCCAGCTGAGGTTGACGGATTTTTCTTGATCGATAAAAATCCGCAGCGCAACTTCCTTTGGAGTGGAAGTAAAGCCGTCGTCGGTCCCATGTCGATTCTGGCACTAAAATAATCCCGAAAGGTATGTGAAAATACCTTTTCTGCCAAAATTGGTAAGCGTCTTAACGCTCGCTCATAGAAATTCAGTCTATGTAAGGCAACGGGTAACTGATTTTCACCAGATGATGCAGGCAGCACTAACCAGCTGAAGGACTGAGTTCATACCCAGCTTTGGATGGAAAAAAAACCCATATCAAACACAATCTTCGACTTGTTGGCTTAAGAAGAAGAATAAGAAGAATTAATCTATTTTTCTGGAAAAGTGGTGGTGAATTGGGGGAGGGGAGGGGAGGGTGTATTAAAGCGCTAACCATACGGGTAGTGTGGTTGCCACTTAAAAGGATCCCGAAAAGAAGAAATAATATTAAAAAAGTTTGAAATGAGAACTTATCTTAGTAGGAATCTGGTTGAAAGAACAGTTGAAAAAATGAAAACATATTTTTTTTTGCTGGTCAACATAGCACCAGATAGCATAGATCTACCAAATGTCCTCGAACTTGCTCGGAAATTATCGGTGACCTTTGCTTAGCAACGTTGTATCATCGAAGAAAATATCTTCCACGAAGAATGATCTTAGCGTCGTTTCGATTCGATTCATCTCGTTTCGATGGGTGTTGGTCTCTTGAGGGGAATGGGGATTATCTTAACTAACTTCTCTTTCCCATATTTTCTATGGCCGAAAAGACGCAATGCTAAAAAAAAAAAAATCCTAGTGAACTTTGTTGCAATTCCTTATGATTATTGTAAAGCTTGGTTTATTATTCACCAAGCTGGAGCCAACATATGGGGGGAATAAACTGTGTTTATTCATGTCAATTTGTTGGTAGGGTGACCTGGTGGTCTAGGGGTAAGGTGTCAGACTTCGGTGCTGAGGGTCCGGGGTTCAATCCTCGGTCCCGGCATAGATTTATCTGATTGCCAAACCCTTCCTTCACCTCTGACAAGACGTGTATTAATCACAACTTGTGAATGTGAGGAATGCCAGGCCTCCACCGTGGTTCGGATTCCACGTTAAACTGTAGGTCCTCCATTTCATCTCACAATCACCCTACCATTACACATTAGCGTAAGTGCGTATAACCCGAACGGGTAGTAAGACGCGGTGCTAATAATAATAATAATAATAATAATAATAATAATAATAATAATAATAATTTGTTGGTTCAACATCCTGGGTCCTCCTCTAGTTTTTGATCAGTCTGCACATTTTTGGCCATAGAGCTCGACATATTATTAGTTGCCATTTCTTGATTGTATTGGCAGGACGTGTACTCTTACAGAAAAAAAAAACGTAAAAAATGTCGAAGGATTCAAAAACCTTAGCTATTGTAAGAAGTGTGTCTCCTTGATTATTTGAATTATTATGATCAACCGAGGTAAAGTTCTTAATAACAGAATACTGTTGATACATCTCAATTAGTTGTGATGGATTAAATAGTCAAACTACTAGATTTGTTAATTACGATTATAGCTGTATCTAAATATAATATTCTTTGAATTGAAAAATGACACCTGGACAAGGGGATCGAAACCAGGACATAAAGCTTAGTACGCCAATGCTCTAACCACTGATCTATCCAGGATACAGAACATGGGACGACTCCTGGATAGCTCAGTGGAAGAGCATTGGCGTACTAAACCTAAGGTCCCGGTTTCGATTTCCGTGTCCAGGTGTCATTTTTAAACTAGAAAATATAATTATTGTTTTTTTTTTGTTTTTTGTGACTACCTATTATTTCTTTTGTTACGAATTAGTTGTGAGGAACGTTTGAATCATTACGAGAGGAAAAAATTACAGCATTGAATTTGAACGGATTCAATAAACAGATTTTCATCTCACTCTTTATAAATTTTTTTTATTAAACGTGCACTTTCTGAACTAAATGATTACATCAGTTAATGACTAATAAACCAACTTAAATTTAGAACAGACACAACATCGAGCCCCCGGTCATTTATTCTTCACTATGAAAGGGGGAACCCACATTTTACTAATGGTACATTTTCCCGCCATGCTGGGCGTCAAACCAGGGCCCCTAATTCACTATTCAGACACGCTACCTACTGATCTAAGGTGTTGGACTTTTGATATCTAACTGCCATTATTTGTTTGTATTTAGTATTTGGTAACCAATTTTGTCTCTTCCCCTTTTTCCCACACTCGTCACTTAAAACACTATTTGATGACTTTATGTATATACTGTGTGTAATAGGCTCCAGGTAGCTCTTCCGCTGACACATACTCCTCGCCTACTCTGTTATCAGAAAACACTCATCTCTAGTCTACCTGCATCGGTGGGCACGCGGACTGAATATTAAGCTCACCTTACCTGGTTTGCCACTGATGAGGAGGTTGTATGTACTGAGGGTGTTTTTTTCTAGAAATGTACATATTTCCTCTAAATTAAACCTTCATTCCTGTAAGGGACGCGAGAAAATGACTGTGTTTTTGCAGTTTTTGTATTAAAACTTTTTTTGTCAAAAAATAAAAATATATTTCTTCAATACAAACATAGGCTAGTGTTTAATTTTCCACACATGTTGACTTCAACAGTTGTTTAAAATCGGTCAGGGATGTCCTAGAATGTAATGACAACTTTTTCTCTTCATATAAAGAGTTTCTCCTCTAATGCCGTTATTCCCACGACAGTAATTCAAGAACTGTTGATATTACCAAATGGACGAAATTAAACTCTATTTTTACTGGAGCAACGTTTTATTTATTTTGGCCAAAAAAATGCTTTTATATAAACAACTGCAAAAACACTAACCTTTACTAGTGTTTCCTATACTCCCACCTACACATATATAAACGGGCGCTTGACGCGGTGAAAAAAATACGTACTCTAAGAATACGATAATATTTTGTAAAATGTTGTAGGATATTATTCAAATTATTGTACGTAATTCTACGTCATCAAGTTAAAATACAACACTTTTACCAACTTTGATAGTTTGATCCACTTCCCCCTTTTATCTTGACTATCCCTCTCCCCCTTTTACCCCCACCCCAAACCTATTCCCCCTCACCTTCATCTTCCTAGCTCTGAAGTGTAAGCCATAAGTATTGGGCTGGGTCGCAATAACTTTGGGGTGGAGCCAACCATTGTTTCAAGTAAGACAATCACTTCCTGTCATCTGGGTCAAACCAATCATTCTTGGGAGAGAGAAAACATTTCCAAAAGGAAATGAATCAAACTATCCGTAGCTAGGAGGCGAACGAAGGAACCGAACAGTAATTGAGAAATATTTATACAGATAACGTTTGCGTTTTATAAAAAAAAAACTGTTTAATTTTGTTCTGTGGGAGAAACGATCCGGCTGTTATTTTACAATTATTTCATTACCCGAGATTCTTTATTGGGTATTTAATAATTCAGAAAGCTATGCACAGTTTACAAATAGCTATGTTATTTATGAGTTTTCGATATTTTACACGATGGTTCGATATCATTGGTGTCTAGTGTGGTGCCCGCGGGCGCTCTGTCGCCTACAGAGACTTTTGCGGGCCCGCGACTGACCAATCAACCGCTTCGTTCAAGGTGGGATGGAAGCGGACCCGAGAAGGTTAAGTGTTTTTTAGTTTTCACAGCAAAAAATGTTTTTAGTCGAAATAAATCAAATAATTCTTCAATAGAAACATAGAGTTTAATTTTCTTCACATGGTGATATCAACAGTTTTTGAATATATGTAATGAGCATTGTGGAATTAAATGACTAACTTTTTAAATGAAGAGAAAAAGGGGTCATTAAATTTCAGAACACTCTTGACAGATATTCAAGAATTGTTGAGATTACTATGTGAAGAAAATCAAACTCTATCTTTATACTGGAGAAAAATTTGATTTATTTTGCTAATTTTTTTGTTGTTATAAAACTGTAAAAGTACTACCTTTAACACGCCACCCCTACCATCCTATCTTAAACACAGGACGTACATAGCGTGACAAGTACCCATCGGCTTCGTTTTGTTAACGGGGTGGGAAAGTTATCTATTGTCGCATTGCATTGTTCAAAATACAACTCCTCAATTACTGATGTCCACCTTGAGGAATATGTATATTACGGACGTTCAAGTATTACGTAAACACCTTTTTACCAATTTTGGACCCCCTCGCCCCCTTTGTAAGCAAACGTCTAACCCTCGTCCCTTTATTCTTTTGCGAGAGTAGCGCCTAAGACCATGCAGCCACCTAAGCGGGTTCGGTCGGTATTGAACCTAATTGCCTCGAATAAGTGATGATGATTAATTTTAAAGGCCTGTCCACAATCATAGACAAACTCGCGCGACTGTCTATAGACAGATCGTGGATTTTTTCTATAGACAATCGAGAACAAATCTTAAGGCGGTCTATCGACTTTATCATGCGTCCGCACCTTCATTTAGTCTCCGCAACACCATGGACGACGTTGATGCCTGTGGCATCGCTGCTTGTGCGGTATTCATACTAAATGATCACCCAAAAAAAAAAGGTCAAAAGAAAACGTTGGTGGACATGGAAACTTTTTTCTGATGGCCCTAAATTCGGGATCAATCTTCTAGAAAGATTGAAACTAGAAGATGGGTCAGGTTTTAGAAATTTTACTCGTTTAACAACCTCCGACTTTGAAGAATTGTTTCAGATGGTTGGGAGCAAAATATCAAAAGAGGAAACGAGATTTAAAGAAACCATACCAGCTTCTCTCAGAGTGGCAAGATGGATTGAGACTGAATGGTTTTTGTCTATAACACGTCCACACTACGGAATGTTGCGCAACTTGTCTCAAGATTCCCATCTCGGATGGGCTACCATATACCTGCGAATTTGGTCAAAAGGGAGTTGCAGAACACTCCTTTTGTTCCCCCTTTATCCATAGACAATCATGGAACATTGTCTATAGACACAAGCTGCACGATTTTGTATATTAGTGCGGACTTACCTTTAAAGCTATGCATTTCTAACGTTGGACTAATTTTAAGAATAAAATACAAATTTATCATCAAGAGTTCTCAACTGACCGTTCTTTAACCAACTGCAATCGTAAAGTCGAAGGTTCTTCCTGTCTCCTCTTTTCGCTCATCATGTTCGTGAAGTGAAAAGCGGAAGTCAGGATGATGGCGGTAAGGACGCCCGTGAGATAGTGCCACAAAACATCAACCCCTTCCCCCTGGCCAATCACAGTGACGTCAGTATTGTGACAACCGAGGTAGAGATTTATGAATCTAGAAAAGGGGGTGGGAAACGGGTGGTATCTGTTTTACTTCACATTTGGAAAGCTCACTTTTTTTTTTACGAATGGTTTGAAGAGAGATATGATTCAACTGAAAGTTCATTTTACCCTTTATTATAAGGGTCGGGGGAGACGGGGGCTTATGGTGACTTATTGTATGGAGAGAACAAAATGGCGAGACTTGGAAGACCTCGAAAATGGTATGGATCATATTTTCCTTTTTACTATTGTTTCGTGATGGGAGGTATATCCGAAAATAATGGAAATAATTTTTTTTTTACTGTTATAATAAACCCAATTTTTGTGTACATTATGTTAGTTTTCAACTTTGAATTGAAACATATATTTTTTATCAACGCTAAAATGTTATTTATTTTTGTATATTATATTTAGTTTTGCCATTTTACAAGCATGTTAATAGAATGTTAGTGCTACATTTTATCCCTAGAGAAGATTAAAAATATTTTCCTTCCAACTCGAGCGGGTAGTAATACGCGATACCAATAAAAAAAAATAGCTCTAACTGGTTGGTTCCCAGCTAGAGCTTTCTAACTTCCATAATAATGATAAAAAAAAGAGTGCTCGAATTAAAGAAACGACATCTTTCAAAGTAGAAAGGGGAAAAAAAGCTTTGTGTTTTTCAAGTCTATTTGAAGTAGCATCGGCGAGTTATTTTCAAATCTATTGAGGGTATTTCTACTCGTACCTTCTACCCGGGGTACTTAACTCAAAACTTTGAAGTACAAAATAAGAGTTTTCAAACAGAACTGAAATAGACTCTTCTTTCATTCATTGGGTGAACTTTGTCTTTGATGTTACCGCAAGGTATCAACACTTTTTTTTTTTAATCTTAACACTCCACTGCCTCTACTAGCTTTCAGAGACTTGGAATTATCCAACTTAAAGTGATAGCTTGACGTGGCTGGATTTAGCCTGGTGAGAGATTAGAAAACAGCCATGTGAGAATTCCATACTCGGTGCCGACCATTTGAGATAGTCAGGTATGCTAACAGCATGCCTGATGTACCGGGATTCGATAGTAAATTATTGCGCATTATATTTACACGATGGTCACACTCAGAGAAATATCGAAAACCTGGGAATGCCGGAGAGTTTAAAACTGTCAAGAAAATCAGTAAAATGTCTGGGAATTTTAGTCGGTAAGCAAAAATGATTTATTTTACTGTTTAGAAAGTATAAATTGTGTCTGATTCAAAAACTGATTTTATTTAGTTTATTTTTTTTTAGTATTATTACGTTATTTTTACTATCTTTTGAGTGCATTGCAAAAATAATGATTTACTTAAATGGAGGATTTTAATTTTTGAAACATCGTTATTAATTACAATATAGCTGGTTTTAGTCCATAAAGCTAGAAATTTTGGGCCATGAAAAAGTAAGGGATCGTTCTTCTTTTAAGATGTTGTGACCAACTTGAGTTAATAAACGTTCATAAAAATAGAAAAATTGTATTCATACTTTATTTTTGAAATGCGCAATTTTCAGGTCAAACATTTAAGTTTGAAAAAAAAAGATGCACCTTTTCAAGTCATTAAAAATAAAATAAATATATGGTATTACTTAGTAGTAAACTATCATACTTTTATATACTGCAGTATTCTATATGCTAATTGCAACGTGAGCGGTCATCTGAGTCATATAGTTGTTCAAGGTAATTTGTGTTGACTAAAGCTGGCAATTTTTCTGAGCTGGGAAGTCACAAATCTACGACATGGAATTGTTAATTTAAAAACTGCAAGAAGCTGCATTCAAACACGTACTATATTTTCCCCACTAACGACGATTTACTGCGATTATACAAATAGAAACCAATAAATTATCACATTTTTTTCATTATTAATAATTATTGAATTAAAGACTGCCATTTATATTAAACTATATCTCTTATGCGCATGCGTTTGTTCTTAAAGATCGACGAAAAATATTACACGCACCACTACCAAACTACACACTAGTTCTCATGATAATTACTTTTTTTTAATCAGCACGTCCTACCTTTTCAGACTAACGCCTATATGATCATTACTCTAGGAATCTGTATGAAGCATTTCCGTGGAAGGTGAGTGAAAAACCATTTAGGAAAAACCACCCTCAGTAGATCCGACCGGGATTCGAACCCTGATCTCCCCGTTGTCATCAGGCCAGTTTAACACGATAAGGCCTCCTTAGATCGTTTGTCCATTGAACTGGGTAATAATTACGTGTTTTGCTAATAGTCACCCTGCTAGTTGGTGATACACACACTCTCTTCGCAACTGTTTCCAGCTCACAGAGCTATGCGGAGAATGTTGATAGATCGACATTCTACTCCAAGAATTAACAGGAAATGAACCCAATACTCAGGCTTCGATATCGCTCTCGACAACTTCAAGTCAGATAAGGGAAATGAAATGGTAGCATGCATGACCTAGTCATTGTCGACACAGGATGACTCAATGATATGCTCGCACCCGATTGTCGATAGAGATTCCATTTTACGTAAGGTTTTTTTTATAATCAATGTTTATGGCGAGACAAAAAAATCAAATTAGAAATGTTTCAATTTCATTCAATTGATTGACCTCACTTTAATAACTAATTTTCACTGTTTTATGGAAATAATTGAAATATAGAATATAGAAAATTTAATTAATTTTGCACTGACTTTTTCGTTTAGTAATAATAAAATTAATTAAACGATTAAAATAGTCTAATTTACCAAATGTTAAGAAAAAAATACATAAGAAGTGGATGGGGTTTGTTGATGTAAAATCTAATTGCAGAAATGAATACGTCTTCTTAGCTTCACAATAAACAATAACATTTATTCAAGGTTGCCGGAGTAAGATACTTATCTCTTAGTTCAAAACGTTTGAAACTTACTTTCATGCAATAAGCACCAATGACACGTGGGCAAATGAAATCAGTCACTTTTAATTAATTAATTAGATTAATTATAGCACCGCGTCTTACTACCCTTCGGGTTATACGCTTAAGTACTAATTACACTAATGGTTAGGAATTGGGAAGGTTGAATTTAGAGGAAGTAACCCGCATTTGCGTGGAGGGAGAGTGTAAAACCATTTAAGGAAAACCACCCCAGTTCACCCGACCGAGATTCGAACCTCGTCTCCCCGTCCTCGGTGGTCTAACTAACACGACTGGGCGTTAGCCAACTACGCCACCGAGGCGGGTAGTCACATCTCTTTTTTCTGGTTTTCCAGTGACGAAGAGATCTAAGTAAGAATCATAGCCAGGTGTATGGAGTTTTTTTCCTTCACCTAAATAGATTACTACTCTCCCTCGACGCAGATTTGGGTACACTAACTTTAAATTAGACGCATGTTAGCATGCACTAATGCTCTCAAAACGAAAGCACGAGAAACAAATATTATATCATGTGCATTTAAACTACAGGTCACACCATGATATTAACCGTACATTAAAGGGACGAGCTATCTCATTAACCGAAGTGTTTTGAGAGATATGAATGAATTACGGGAACCTATTAAGTTATAGAGATAGGTGGTGCTGTCGCATTAATCTACAGGAGGGGGGGGGGATTCTCCTGACTACTTGTGGCCACATATTGCTTATCCTAGCAAGCTTTGTGACGTCTGTAGGGATATATCTGGGTCTATTACATAGTTCCTAAACCTCTGGTTTTAAGATGATTGTTGTATCCACGCACTTGTAAGGAAATTACTGCGCAAGCTTACTTTAAGCTCTACCTCAAGAGTGCAAATATGCGGATAGTAATCTGAAAGAGTAGTATGGCGTGGAGCATGAAGTGGAAATTTGTCCACGATCACAGGAATTTATCTTTGGCTCGTATATACGAGAAAGTCAAACAAAACCAAAACGTATGAGGCTACAAAGGAAGTGAAGTAACAAGACAGTACTCTTGAGAGTAAGGTTTTAAGTGGGGAGGTGGGGGGGGGGGGTCCCCCTAGTCGGTGGACAAAGGAGGCGTAGTCAGGTCATGCGACGTCACCCAGAAATCCGCTCCTGCCTTTCATTAATTTCTTACTTGCGACATGCAAATCCTTTTAGTCGAAGAGACGCAGCTGCGTGCCTGAGGACAAACGGATTCCAAGTTTCCATTCTTGTTGCTGTTCCCTTTCACCCGCAGCCAGTTTTACACAAGTGGTCTATAGGGTTTCGTTAGTCTTGGTTGTACTTAATGGAGGTTCGAAGTTTAAAGCCCAACCTGAGAATATCATCCAGTAAAAATTCCGTCAAGAATAATTGAAAAGCCAGAATCCAAACAGTTTAATCTACCTCATAGACCAAGGCAAATTTTTTTGATGAGTCATTCAAAATAAAAATAAAATTAGTAACGTTATTTTGGAAAATTTGGAATTTTCAAAAATAAATTCTAAGTAAACTACCTTTAATATTAGGGCCTTGATTAAAATTAAAAATAATGCCTCAAAGTATGACCATAACTTATGCATGTCAAGTTTGAACAAAATCCATTAAACCGTTTCGGCTGTAGTTCAGGGACAGACAGAAAGACAGAATTGTAAGACCCACTTTTTTGTTTTGTTTTTGGGGCACATTAGTTTTAAACATTTATCACAATCATAATGCCGAAAATGTTCACTATTACAACAGTTGCTTTTTATATATGAAAATACGCAACATGTGAAGTACTTCATGTTCTTATCCCTTTAGCACAATCTTAACTTTCTCCTTGGATTTTAAGTTTAAATTTTCCCTTGGTGATCAAATTAGACAGAAAACAAATGAATACTTTATTAAATAGTAAATTATACTAATAGAGAATAACCATTGTTCACGTGATTTATGACTTCAGTTTCGAAATATTTATGTCAAAGTTGATAAAACAAAAACATAAAGGCCTACATATTATATCGTTTGACCAAGGCTCAAAGAATGCCCCTACCAAATCTCGTAACGGCGGGATGGTATAAAACACTTGTTAAGGCAGTAATGTTTGAAGGTTTTTTATAGCATAATAATTTTTTTGAAAAACAAATAAAATATTAATCCATTAGAGACAGAAAGTTTTAATTTTCTTCACATAATAAGATCAAGTTTGTCATCTAATGTCTCAATCCTCATGACAGATATTCAACAACTGTTGATATCACCATGTGAAGAAAATTAAACTCTTATGTTTCTACTGGATAAATATTTGATTTATTTTGGTCACAAAAAAAATTTGTTTGTTATAAAAACTGCAAAAACAATGATCTTGACTCGCGTTTCCTTCCTTCACTCCCACCTTAAAATTGGTCATCGCATTTGGCAGTAATCTCTGAATAAACAGACTGACAGAAGAAACGCGGACCTCATTCCACTTAATCAATTAATTATAATAACTATAATAATGAGACGTGTAAGCCGTGCCTATAGCTCAGAGAGAGAGAGAGAGAGAGATTGAACTAAGTTAGTTGGCGGTACCGACCAACCGAACTCCAGCCAGGCCCGAAGGTAAGGGAAGGGCCTCTGAAGGTGGGGCGGAGCGGATACGCCGGAAGTTCGGAGGAAACATTGTCCGCGCGCCCCGGCCCGGAACTCCTGTTTAACTCTTGGGGAGAGGGCGGGGGTCCGCGGGGACCGGCGACAGTTCTTACTCCCAAAGTCTCGCGAGGACAGTGGTCCCCACATCCGATAACGAGTTATCGGGAAGTTGTTTTTATATCGAGAACATGAGAAGGGAAGTATCTGAATTTATTTTTTATTTCTTGCAGATCGTCTTGACGTTGTAGAGTTGCCAATAAATTGCTTTGGGAAATGTCTTGTGGAATTGTGTTCTGCGATCTTTCTCTCTCTCTTTCTCCCTCTCTCACATATATAGGCCTACCAATAATATAATAATTACATCAATAAGAACAAAAGAAAAGAGAAAGGAAATACCTCTGATCTGCATTATTAAAAAAACTTACTGCACAAAAACATTGGTACAGTCATAATACTACTTTATTATACTTTTATACTGTTTCTACTTGAATAGTTTAAAATTAATAATGCTACTTGTCATTTACCATTATTATTACATTTTTTATTTTGCTTTTGGAACGCTATGTTTGTATATATATATAAGCGAGAGAGAGAAATATATCTGAGCGTGGAGGTATATTTAAATAGGTACAAGACATATATATAGATATATATATATAATTTTTATCGTATAATATATATTTTCCTATACAGACATAGCTCTCCGCAAGCAAAATAAAAAATGAAATACTAATGGTAATTAACAAGTAGCATTCTTAATTTTTATATTATATATATATATACACACACATACATAGACACATATTAAATTTTACCTACAAATCCAGGGGAGCGATGGTTGTGTTCTACTCCGAGGAATTTCTAACTAAGAGAATGTTATTTTATTTTATAGTCTATATGTTTCAAGACCAAGGTTACTTAGCGGCTTAATATAGAAGGTAGGGATGAAGAAGATGATTTTATAGGGAGTGCATCCACATTATTATGGAGAGAGGATTGGAAAAACTTAGCTCTTAATAAATTGTAAGAAAACAACTTCCAAATACACTATGCTAAGATTCAAATCTCTACCTCCATAGTAAATTACTCTATTTCGAGCCTGATAACATGAACTACATGACCACCGGTATGGCGTAAAGGTTATGTAAATACTCGATCTACAAGCTAGCTTAATTTATACTGCGACATTTATTCTTGGGGACAGGAATTTTAATGATTCGGTAAAAGGAAGAAATGACACACAAATTATAAATTATTTTAAATGCCACCGGGATTAAAACCGGCGCCTTTTGGATTTATGGAGACAATCTACGGTAGGAGTTGTGATAACTGACAACTAGCAAAAGTTACCATATCTACTCTAGTGTAGCCATTCGCCAAACCATATCATCTGCCGTATGTTGAGCTGCTGTCACTTTAAGGCAGTCAAAACTTTCACAATAAACTTTTTTTTATAACAATATAATTCTTTTAACAGTTTTTACTTTATTGAAACACAAACTAATGAAAATAATAATTTGGATTTTTTTTTAAAAGCGGCGTCTTTTATTGCTTTACAAACGAGAACTTCTAAAAAGGTTGAGTTTGCTTCACAAATTAAAATGGCGATCAATTAGAAACAAGTGTGGTTTAATGACGCTATACAAACCGTCTTGGGTTGTGTTCGTGCGTGTTTGTTTACAAAATAAAAACGTTATATTTCTAAACTAATATTTTTATGGCTCTTTCTCTAAGTTATATTAAAAAAAAAATATTTTTTATGACCAATTATATCAAGGTACATGTGTGAAGATAATATATTTTGGTGACCTGGTGGTCTAGGGGTAAGGTGTCAGACTTCTGTGCTGAGGGTTCGGGGTTCAATCCTCGGTCCCGGCACAGATTTATCCGATTGCCAAACCCTTCCTTCACCTCTGACAAGACGTGTATTAATCACAACTTGTGAAAGTGAGGAATGCCAGGCCTCTACCGTGGTTCGGATTCCACGTTAAACTGTAGGTCATCAATTTTCATCTCACAATCACCCTACCATTACACATTAGCGTAAGTGCGTATAACCCGAACGGGTAGTAAGACGCGGTGCTAATAATAATAATAATGATAATAATAATAATAATATATTTTAATTTATCATTTCATGCACCATAACACTGTATGTTTTTAATTTCTTGTCAGTCTATTGTGTGTGTTTATCCTTTTTTTATAAATTAATTTTGAAGAAAGTTTTGTGAATAAAAAACTTTGACCCGCTATTTTATTTTTTATTATTATTTGGTCCTCTTGTAAGTAAGCTCGTACATTCCTTCTCTTAGTGTTTTTGGTTGAAATCGGGGCCAACATCTTTATTAGTCAAAGCTGGAATGGTTTTAAATTACAGAAACAACCATCACCGATATAAGTTTTCAAAAATTGGTTTGGAAAATAATACAGTAAAACCTTGGATTGCGAGTAACTTGGTCTGCGAGTGTTTTGTAAGACGAGCAAAAATTTTCAATAAATTTTAACTTGATAAACGAGCGATATCTTGCAATACAAGTAGTACTATGGTTATGCTTTGTCTGCCGAGCAGTGTCATTGGATAGGTTCTTTGTTAAAGTTGCACAAAAAGAAAAATATTTGAGTGAGCCAACATATAGCGGTGATTCCGTTAGTGACAGTGAAAGTCATCCTAAACTATAACCCACCTCCTCCTCTCCTCTCTCTCGTCTACCTCACACCAGCCACCATTAAATTTAATAAATAAATTTGATTACAGTACAGTTACATTTAAATAACGAAAATAAAAAAGGTATTAATCATTTTTAGATTAAATATTTTTGGGTTGTGGGACGAATCATCTGAGTTTCCATTATTTCTTATGGGGGAAATTCACTTTGATATACGAGTGCTTTGTATTACGAACACGTTTACGGAACGAGTTATGCTCGCAATCCAAGGTTTTACTGTACCTGGAAGCGGGTATAGAACACGGAACTTTTATTAGTTATTCTAATTTAGTGGTAGATACAAGTGAGTTTTGAAAAAAAAAAATCATTAAAACTTTAATATATATAGGACCCGCTTCGGTGGCCGCGTGGTCAAACGCGTTACTCATAGACTAGACTGCTAATGGCGGGGAAAATAAGGTTCGAATCTCGGTCGCGTGTACTGAGGGTGGTTTTTACAAAATAGTTTTTTCTCTCGCTCTCTCTCCACGTAAATTTGGGTACACTTCCTATAATATAACCTTCATCATCCATAAAACCACTAGCGTAATTAGTACATAAGCATATAACCCGAGTGGGTAGTAAAACGCGGTGCTCGCACACAGGCTTATATATATATAAGCCTGTGTATATATATATATGCCTGTGTATATATATATATAAGCCTGTGTATATATATATATGCTTTGTAGTAATTTTTACATAGCAATGAAATATTAGAACTGATTTCCAACAATGTATATTTTATAATGAAGGTTTGTTAATCAAAAGAAAACAAATGGCTTTCCAGCAAAAAATTAATTAAAATCATAATTCAAAATCCATTTGTACACCCTTCAATCTAATAAATACGAGTAAAACACATGCTTTTTAGTATAACTATTTCCAATAGTTTTGTTGATTTTTTAATATTAATTTATGGTAATCTATATGTGCAATAAATATTTTTAAAAAATCATAGAGCTTTTAAATAGAGTTGAGCAAAACCTACTTTTTAAATTCGACACAATATAATTTAAAATAAGCTCGTAACCTATCAATTGAGAAGGCCAAGGGTAAAACTCCAATATCACAATTCATTTGAAAAGCTTCCGATAAGCTGAAATCAAATATTTGATTAAACCTACTCGGATATTTTATTTTCGAACCGGTTGAAAAAAAAAATTTCATTCCAGGGTGAAAATAAATAAATCTGTTTTCGTTATTTATGACGTGTTCCTTTAAACTCAAAATTGGATCTACTTTGTATTTAATTCTATCCTAATACTCTGATAAGCCCAATGCTTAAATGTTACTTAAAATTATTTATAATCGGACACATAGGAAGTAAACAGATATTTACTTGAAATTCTTTTAAAATATACTTTAAAAAATAGAATTGTGAAAGGAAATCATATTTTGAGATGATCGATATTTTACCATATAAGAATCGAGATTTTTTTTTTAGATTAGCACATATTATTTTTAAATCGACTATGATAGTACATATTTGAAATTTGAAAGGTTTTTAATTAAAATTAGAATACAATAATATTTGAATAAGAATAGTTCTAATTGTGTTTGATAGCATACTTATGTATCATAATCTTTTGTTACAGGTGAGTGAATTTTCCAGCCATGAGGTTTAGTCCATGATTTTGGTGAGCCGGATGGTGAGTACTGCTTAGTTTGTCTTTACTAAACATGACCATGGTGAACCTTGTTTGGTTTGGCCTTAAACATGATAATGGTGAGTCCTGTTTAGTTTTATCTTAAGATATGTGAATGGTGAGTTCTGTTTAGTTTGTCTTTTGACATGAAAATGGTTAATCATGTTTATTCTTTATTTAGACATGAGAATGGTGAGCCCTGTTTATTTTATCTTTAAACATGACCTTTTTTTCTGTTAAAATTTCATTTTCTATAACTTCCATTAAGAAGATTGTTTTTAAAATCATATTTCCGTAGATACGGCTAAAAAAACCATCATTTTTATAATAAAACTTGTTTAAAGATAATGTTAAGTTTGAGGGTGACTTTATTTATTTAATTTTCTTAAATGGCTATTTGCTTAAAAATATCTAAGTGGAGTACGTCATTTTGTTAGTAGATTCACTCATTGGAAAAACTAGAAGCAAACTATAAAATCCCATCACCAAAGTATTAATAAAGTCATATGACTACCGGGTCTTGAAATACAATATTGGTATGTTCGTTCAACTCCGTGGATAAAATATTTCTACAGATTATTGCTAGAGATAGAGAGAGTAACATTGATTCCAAGCTTAGCCAATCTGATCTGATCGGCTTTCGTTCTCAGTTCAATTTTCGAGACGAGACTCGCGAACAATTTTTTTTTATAAATCTCCTTTCAGACTGGACTATTTTATAACATTATTCCCTGAAGTTTATTAGGATAAACTATTGAAATAACCTCAACATGAGTGTTTTTATCTAACTAAAAAATCTTAGAGAATATTGGGGGTTATAAATTATTCTCCAGGTTTCGTGTTTATAAGTTGTTGTTTTTTGTGGTTTCGTACTAATTGATTTAGGTAGTTTCGAGTTCGTTCTATCCTACATTTTAGCAACTATATTCTCATGGCAGTGTTTTCCTCCAGGGGTACGTTACACCACTGAGTTTTATAACTCATAATTATTTTTTTAAATTTATTATATAAGGCTAGTGATTTAAAAAATATAACTCAGATCTTGGCGTGACATAATTGACTTTTATAAGACTATCGTCCACTATTTTTTTTAGCACCACGTCTTACTAACCGTTCGAGTTATACGCTTTTGTACTAATTACGCTAATGGTTTTAGGGCTTAGGAAGTTAGTATTTAGATGAAGTGTACCCTCATTTGCTTGGAAAACCATTTTGGAAAAAAACCACCCTAAGCACACCCGGCCGAGATTCGAACCTCGATCTTCTTATCATCGGTAGTCTAGTCTACCTGAGGAGTGACGCCTTAGACCACGCGGCCACCGAAGCGGATATTTCAATTATAAATACATTAGATCACATGATATTTTCACTGAAATAAAAAACTAAATAAAAAATTATAATTTACCTGCAAGTTTAACTAGGCCCTAATTTAATTAGATTTCAAAATATTTCTTGCTTTGATTGCTGTAACTAGAATTACCAATCGCTCGTACTATTGGCGTGAAAGTACCAATCCATCAACGAGAATGCATGACACAAATAATTTAATTCTCCTTTTGAAGTCAAAGAATTTGCCGAAGGGTTTGAGGGGGTAAGGGGAGACAACTTTTATTTGAATCACCGGGACGGAGTCAATCAGTCCTCTGGCCGAAATCCCATTTCCTATCTCCTTAGACTTTAGATTAGAAACTAATGGGGCTGCACTTCAATTCGCGGCCGAATGGAAAGAGATCTTCACCACAAGAGAAAAATAGAGAGAACCTTTATCTGGCAATCACCACTACCCCCGGACCCCGCTCCCAAGGGTAGTGGAGTGTCTCGTACAGAGGGATGGGAGGGCTTGGGTAAGAGGACTTATATGCCCAGGAGAATATAAATAGTAGAGGCAAACCGTCTGGTACAGAGAACGACATATTGAGATACCCCCACCTTAAAAAAAAATGTCGGTCCCGGCACAGATTTATCTGATTGCCAAACCCTTCCTTCACCTCTGACAAGACGTGTATTAGTCACAACTTGTGAATGTGTGGAATGCCAGGCCTCCACCGTGGTTCGGATCCCACGTTAAACTGTAGGTCCTCCATTTAATCTCACAATCACCCTACCATTTCACATTAGCGTAAGTGCGTATAACCCGAACGGGTAGTAAGACGTGGTGCTAATAATAATAATAATAATAATAAATAATAATAATAATAATAATAATAATAAAAATTATGTCTTCCCATACAATCCATTCCTTGACAGATTCACTATCAAAATTACCACACTTCAAAGGGACATAAACGTGTGTACGACCAACTACACGGTAACTATTAGTAAAACAAGTGATTTTCACCCACTTCAATGGCCGAACAGTCTTAAGGAGGCACTCTCGTGTTAAACTGCCCTGCTGAAGACGGGGAGATCGGGGTACTAATCCCGGCCGGCTCTACTGACGGTGATTTTCACTAAATAGTTTCCCACTCTCCTTCCACTCAAATACGGCTAGACTACTTATAAAATACTTCCTATCTCATCCCTACCATATTATAGTAATTATCATATATATGAATAACATGAATAGCTAGTAAGACTAGGTAATAAAAAAAGCGTGCAAGGAACTAATATTTAGGGTTACCACATATCTTAAAAACCGGGAAAATAAGATTTTTTTTTTCGTGTTTAGTAAAAATTGGAAAACACAAGGATTTCACCTCCCTTACCCCTCAAAGCTAGGATATTGGTAAATACGATTATATACCCCCAGTGGATTACCCAATATATCCCCATATTATTATACTAGAGGCATTACAGATACTATTATTAATGTGCCTCTTAGTGTTTATATAAAGTATAGATCTGAAGGCGCAAAATTGTAGGCAATCAAAGTAAAAACACATACAGTACATATCTAATTATGAGCCGTTTCAGAATATAAACTGTTTACTATATAAATATTAAGTAATGAGTGTAGGGAACATGAGTTAATAGGCATGTGTTTGCAGTTTGTACAAAAAAAACATTTTGTTGTCCAACATAAATACATTATTGCTCCAGTAGAAACATAGAGATTTTCTTCACGTGTTCATTTCAACAGTTGTTGAATATCTATCAAAGGTGATCTGAAATTTAATGGAAACTTTTTTCTCTTCATTTAAAAAGTTTGTCATCTAATGCCGCAATACTCATGACAGATATTCAACAACTGTTGAAATCAATATCTGAAGAAAATTAAACTCTATGTTTATAACGCAGCAAGATTTTTTTTTTTTTTTTTGGCAAAAACAAGAAGCTGTAAGAACTGCAAAAACATTACTTTTAATTCTTGTTCCCTAATCTCCCAACTTAAGAAAAAATAGGCTAATAAAAGGTCATGACATCACGTCAAAACCTGCATTAATTTGTTTATCATTCTATCAAAACATTTGATATGGTTAATAAAACTTAGTGTGACGTCGCATACCCTTTGAAATAATTTGTGTACCCCTGGGTGCACTATGGCTTACTAGCGGCCAAGCTATACAAATCTTAACTACGCCAATAAGAAAGGTAGAATTTATAGAGAGGGTAGCCGCATTTACATTAATGGGCCCGCCTCGGTAAGCGAGAAATCGCCGCGCAGACGTTCGGCTCTAAAAAATTATTTAATTTAACGATACGTTATTTAAAAATATGGTTCACGCCAAAATAAAGAGTAAAGATCCCAACATTCGTGTGAAAACGTAACATTAATTCATTTTCAAGGAATTTTTAAGCACATTTGCTGAGCTATGATACTAGGCTTGATAAAAAGGGCTCTAGATTTAGCTTTTTCTCTAACAAATAGAGTAATTTTTGAAACGCTCACAACAGACAATTTTAAGATATTTGGGAACTAGCAGCGAGCTTTCTTTACCTTGAGATAAAAGTTTAGGAGAAAAAAACACCCTGTACACCCAGCCGGAATTCGAACCCTGAACCTCCCTGTCTCCAATACACTAGACAAAACGATACTGACGCCTTTGTCCTTCCACCAGTACGGGTCATTCAAAGTGTGAACACGTATTTTAAACGTCATTTCAAATTGGTCTTTTTTATATTCCTTTTACGGTCGATATTCTTAAAAAGGTGAACCCTATCATTTGTGTGAGAACCTAAAAAAAAAGAAAGAGGGGGGTATGGGAGGGTTAAACCGAGTGATTAGCTGCTTCTCAGCGAGAGGAGGAGCCTTGTATCTACTCTTGTAATTCCTCAGAGCGGAGGAAGCCAATCCGAATAGACGAGTAACGAGTTGGCCAAGTGGCGGTTTTAGAGTCTCGTGTGAATGACGGTGAGGGGGTGAGGGGTGGAGGAAGAGTGGGAACGTTTAAAAAATGAGGAACCCTCACTTCCCCTCTCCCTCCAAAGCCCACACCCATCTCTCTTGAATGGTTCCAGTGAAGCGAGCAATCTTGGTAGGTTGTTCTCTCCCATCTTTTGTCAGCAGGTGGTCATTATCTCTTCTTCTTCTTCTTCGCTCTCTCGTTGTCGCCTCGTTTATGAGAGCTCCGCGAGAGAGGGTACATAAAACTCGCCCGTTGAGAACATTTCCTAGCTCTCACTGTTATGTGAAGGCTGTTTTCCTCTTTCTATTCGCAGCCGCCTCCTTTGTTTTTTTTTCCACTACGTCCGAGTTTTACGCATTTAAAGAAAATTGAGGTATTTAACGCGCACTTTCTGAACCGATTGATTTTTATTAACTAGCTTATATCTATAACGGACACAACATCCATCCCCAGGTCGTTAATTCATCACTGTGAAAGGGGAAACACACATTTTACTTACTATACATTTATCGGCCCTGCCTGGAAATGAACCCGGGACCCTTATATTAGTAGGCAGACACGCTATCGACTGATCTAAGGTATCGGACATACACATTTTAGTTGTGCTAATGGTGTAGGGATGTATAAGATGAAGTTTTAAAGAAAACGCACCTCTATTTGTATGGAGGGAATTAAATTCCCTCAGTACACCTACCCGGTATTCGTACCCAGTCCTCTCCGTCGTCGGAAAACCAGACTAGATAAACTCGGCATTTAGTCCGCGTGCCCACAATTGCGGGAGGCTGTTCCTTCCCTTCTTTTGATTTTCACCGCTCATTAGGTTTACTAATAGTTTGGGTTATACATAGAGATAGGGTAAAATAGCATTAATTTTCAGTTTTTTTAGCATTAATTATTAGAAATTGAGCGTTTTGTGGCATAATTTAGCATTTTGTAGCAAAATAGGTAAAAATGTATTTCGTCAATGTTTTTAGGGCCTATACAAAGGATTTATGATAAAAGCAACGACTAACGGAATGTGGCGATTAGCCGGATGGGCTGTGGAAGGCACAGGATGCAAGTAAAACCCGAGCTGAAGCACACAGACGAGTGAAACTCAATGATTTTTTAATCACTTATTTCCGCTGAAAAACATCGTTTTATAGAAATTCTCAGCATTTTCAGAGAATTCGCGTCTATTTCGCTAAATAGAATAATTTAGCTAAAATACTCTCAAAATCACGTTTTTCGCGTTAATTCGCGAAATAAAAATCGCTTTAAAACACTTTCAAATGCCATGAAACTCAAAGAAAACTTATAAATACCCTATTTTCGACCCTTTTTGTTTCTTTTCGCGTTTTTCGCAAAAGCGAATTTACCCTATCTCTAGTTATACGACATACATGTACTAATTATGCTTATGTGTCAAGAACGAGGAAAGTTGAATCTAGAGCCAGTGTACCCGAATTTTTGTGGAGGACTAGGGAAAATCACCCTCATTACACCCAACTGGGATTCGAACCCCGTTATTCCCGTCATCGGCAGTATATTCTATTACGAGAGTGACGCCTTAGACCATTCGACCCCTAATGCGGATCTTATTTTATTAATGACTCATATATAACGTGTAGGATTGAGGATGGTAGCTTGGAACAAATGCACCAGAATTTGCATGGACTGCTTTCTGTTCACCCGGATTTTTAAGTCTGCAATATTTTGTGTCTAGAGCTGTACCTGTTGACAATCGGGTTCACGCGTTGACACATTCCTGACTGCACATGTAGGTAGTCGACGTGTGCGCCTTGCCCGGTGGAATGCAGTGTACGTGCACGCACGTTGGTCATGTGTGGATCTACAAGCTACTGTTTGTAATACCCGTGTAATGGAACCAGGTGTATTGTTAGAAAGAAAATGTGGCGGTTTTCTTGGATATACAAATACGAGTACAATAAATAATTCTTTGGCAGAAAAAAAATTTCTCTCCTACCCCAACCTCCCTTGTTTTTTCTAGAACAATACTTTCGAAGAAAAATCCTTCTTTGGTTTATACAACTGTGATGAATTTCAAAAAGGTTCGATTATTATAATAGTCGAAACGAATAGAAAAATATTTGGCTTCGTATTGACCAACGTAAAACTGTACAGGGAAAACTTCTTTTACATATTTTGACTTCAAGAGGAAGTTTTGTATAGACCTATATGTAGTTATTAGTCTTTCTTGAAGAAAATATAAACTTATGTGTGTTATTGCAAATTCCCACATTTGAACTAATTTTCAACATTTTTTTTAGCGCTGCGTCTTACTATCCATTCGGGATGTACGCTTATGTACTAATTACACTAATGGGTCAGGGATCAGGAAGGCTTAATTTAGAGGAAATGCACCTGCATCCGCGTGGAAAGCGAGTGGAAGATCATTTAGGGAAAACCACCCTCAGTTCACCCGACTGGAATCAAATCCCGATCTCCCCGTCTTCAGCACTCTAGTCTAACACGATAGTAGCATGTTAGACCACGCGGCCACCGAAGTGGATGCTGGTTTTTCTCAAATGTTTTCCCAAAAATGAAGGTACATTTTATCCACAAATATACCTTCCTCCTCCTTGAAACTTTATCGTAGTTAATAGGCATAATAATGCGATAGCCAGAATGAGTAGTGAAATGTGGTGAGGAAAAACCTTGGATAGTTTGTAAATTATAAGGAATATCTATAAAATAAAAATATAAAAATGATTTCAATTTTTGCCGCATACGAAAATGTTATATTTTATAAAAAGTCTCTTCCTATGAAAACTCGACTGTATACCCTTGTACTTTCTCGCTACATAGGCAGAGAAAGTATTCTGATCGTCAAAAAAATCGAACTCGAGATTTTAATAAATCTCGACGTTTCATGACCCCCCTCGCCCCCCCGAATTCGAAAAAAAAATGCTTTTTTGCATTTCCGACTGTCCGTCTGTACCTCGGAGTAGAGCCTAAACTATTTTACCTATCGAGCTAAAACTTGTTATATAGGGTTTTCATAGGGTTGCCCCGAGGGGTTTTTGGAATTGGATATTTAACCCTAAAATGAAGGGTAGTTTCCTTAGTGGTGAAAAGAGAAATAATCGATTTGATCAAAATCAGCTCTAACAATTTTTCTTAAAATTCGTATCCAGGCGTTGATTAAGATTATAAATAAAATGGCTCTTTTCATTTTCCTATGAAAATGACTTTTAAGGTAAGTACCTTACAGAAGCGGAAATTTCCGTATCTCCGCATCTATTTGAGATACTAAATAAATTATAATTGCAAAATTGTTGTACTATTAAAAATAAAAACTTTTATTTGAAATATATCTTTATAAAACCGTTTCTGAGATATTGGCATATAAATTAATATCATTTTGTGAGCTCTAGTTGTATAGAGATACTACTTAGGTTTTAACGTAATAATTCTCTAATGTCAAAGAGTACGTAAATAAGTAGTAAGTCTCTCAAAAAGTATTCTTCCTTTAACCTCCTAAGGAAAATGTTTGTACATCAATGATCTTTCTGTATCATTTTAGACTCAATAGTTAATATTTACCTTATTTATTGGTTTAAATATATAAATGAGGAATTTAATAACAATGCGATAACCATAAAATGTGCAACCTCTAATAAAATCTTGAACATTTTAACCGGAAGTAGAAATTTTAATACGAAGTGTTGACCCTTGTGGACTCAACATAGGTTTTTTTTCCGTCAAAATATACTAATGAGGAATTTAATTCCTTAAAAATAAAATTATAAAATTTAAAACCGGGAGTAAAAAAAGTTTTATGTAAGTATAACACAATTTTTGCTCCGGTTTGCTAGTATATATTATTTTGTTTCTCCTATATTAAGAGTTTTGAGTAAATATCTTTATTTTTAAACAATAGAATGAGAAAGCCCGTGTGGAGTACCGTACCATTTATTTATATAAATCATCGTCAAGGCGGACACCGCTGTAAAATGTGCACAGTCATGAGAACTAGAAAGCCAGCCAATCAAGTAATTTAAAAATAAGTTTCCATTTTATATTTAAACGTAAACAAATTAATTCATATCTATGTAAAAAAAAAGTGACAGCTGTAAATCATTTGACTTGACGAATTAATGCGTGAAAGTAGGTCTAAAGACTTTTCTAGCGGACAAATAAAAATTGAACTATAGAATGTCATCTCCCTGTAGAGTTGGTAGATTACAAATTTGAGCGCCGCGGGGACAAAGCTGTGAACTAATGGACTCATAAAGCTTAGGGCAAAATCATATTAAATACTGCCTGGTGTAAAGTACATCAAATACGATTATTGTTTAGTACTCTCGCGGTTGTAATTAATTATATGTTGTTTGTGTTTTCCATTCGGGAATATTATATTGTATTTAGCTTAGTGAAGTGGGAATTAAAACTCTAATTATAGGATCCGCTCCAATAGATCATTCTGTTTATTATATACTGTAGTTCCAAAATATATATATATACATATATATACATATATACATATATATTTAGCACCGTCTCTTACACCTTGTTTGGGTTATACGAATGTACTAATTACGCTATGAGGTAATGTGATTTACTTCCATGGCTCTGATGGGTTTATCAGGATTTTATTTTTTTATGCAAGCTTAGGATTTTTCTCATAAATATGTCATGCCCCTATAGACCAAAATTATATCTATAACCCTAGCCACGTGATCGTGGTGTGCTGAAGCACCCCCTCACCCCCGGGCTATCCCTTTCCATGGATGTACTTGCTCCAAACTTTTTACAAAGTGTGCGGTAAAGTTTTTCACACAGAAATTAAGTCAGAGCCTCCGCCCGTTACGCCACTCTTCTGTTCCCTAACCTTTTTCTCCTAACTAGATAATAACAAAATCCATGCATAAAATGTCTATCTCTTATTGAAGGAAAGGCGCAAACTTTCGGTGGACCACTGGCCTATTTTATGGGACCAGAATGAAATTACTCTAATATAAAAAGCCAT
This sequence comes from Timema podura, assembly GCA_033556935.1. NCBI lineage: Eukaryota > Metazoa > Arthropoda > Insecta > Phasmatodea > Timematidae > Timema > Timema podura. Next base: position 20,748,934 of record JAVRXN010000014.1, read on the forward strand.
TATTTATAGCCACAATTAACTTATCATATAAATAAATAGGTTTTTGTGTTTTAAAGTTATAAATCAAACGTCTAGAAAGCTCAAAAATAGACTAGATGCTAAATAAACCTGAGGCTTTACCTCTCAGGTGTAATTTTTTTCTACATAAATTGCGGTTTGATACCCCATGAACACTGGCTTGTGCTTATTATTCAATATCTTACTGTAACCATCAAGAATGTACTGTAGACTATAATAATCGACTGTGTTCTAACTTCCATCACAAGCAGATATTTCAACTTAAATTCGAAGATACATTTCAGAGATACTTAACACCCGCCCTCCCACCCTCCAAAAAAATTCAATATTAATCTTAAGCAAGATTTCAACTCAAATATAAAGACAAATTTTAACCTCAGATTCAAAGAAAATTTAAACCTCAATCCTAAGAGAAATTTTAAACTTTCATACAAAAAAGGTTTAAATTACAAATCGAAAAAAAAGATTTCAGGCGAGATTTTAACCTCGAATACAGGGATAAAATTCAACCTTCAAATCCAAAGAGAAATTTCAACTTCAAATCCAAAAAGAAATGTTTACTTCATATCCAAAGAGTAATTTAAACCTCAAATCCAAAGAGAAATTCTCGGATACCAGCAACTTTACCCAGGAAACGCCCGGATACTTGCATGGATTTAAATATATAAACCCAAATTATGACGTCACTTTGTGGTTTTTGTAACGCTTTACCGTGCTAGGTCGGTGTCTCGTGGCACAGTTCCAAAAACTGTCCGCTCTTCTCACTCAATAAAACGTGCCCCAGTTGTGTAAACAGCGCCGCCATGGTCACCACCCTCACCTTAACAGCGCAATTACACACCGTAGTCACGATCCACTTTATTTGTTCACACTACTTTGATCGAATCCCGCGGAGAGAACTTCCTCTCTGAAAATACTTGACTGAAGTGAGTAATAAAAGAGACCACATTACTGGGCAGCTCGGTGTAATATTGGCTAACTCGACTGCAGGTCCAGACGGTAACTTCCTGACGCGAGGAAGGGTTGGATGACTTTGTGTGCTGTCTATAGTATCTAAATATAAAGTTCGGATTAAATCCATACACACCGCTGTAATTCCAGATACAGATATACAGTTTAACAGAGGGACTTACTATGGCATTAGGAACTCGATATTCATTGCCGCACTTACAAAAGTATGCCATCTATTACTATCTTGCGTTAGTTCCATCCATTCCACTTCATTACACCATATCCCTATCTTGAGCTAGTTCTATCCAGTCCACCTCATTACACCATATCCCTATCTTGAGCTAGTTCTATCCAGTCCACCTCATTACACCATATCCCTATCTTGAGCTAGTTCTATCCAGTCCACCTCATTACACCCTATCCCTATCTTGAGCTAGTTCCATCCATTCCACCTCATTACAACCTATCCCTCTCTTGGGCTAGTTCTATCCAGTCCACCTCATTACACCCTATCCTTATCTTGAGCTAGTTTTATCCAGTCCCCCTCATTACACCTATCCCTATCTTGAGCTAGTTCTATCCAGTCCACCTCATTACACCATATCCCTATCTTGAGCTAGTTCTATCCAGTCGATCTCATTACACCCTATCCCTATCGTTGAGCTAGTTCTATCCAGTCCAATCCCCATTACAACCCTATTTCCTATCTTGAGCTAGTTCCATCCGTCCACCTCATTACACCCATATCCCTATCTTGAGCTAGTTCTATCCAGTCCACCTCATTACACCTATCCTATCTTGAGCTAGTTCTCTCCAGTTCACCTCATTACAACCTATCTATCTTGAGCTAGTTCTATCCAGTCCACCTCATTACACCCTATCCTATCTTGAGCTAGTTTTATCCATCCACCTCATTACACCCTATCCTATCTTGACTAGTTTTATCCAGTCCCCTCATTACACCCTATCCTCTCTTGAGCTAGTTTCTACCAGTCCACCTCATTACAACCTATCTCTATTTTAAACTAATTATATCCGGTATATCTCTTTCAGGTCTATTATAACGTTATCCTCCCATCTGCGTCTAAGTCTTCCCAATGGTCTCTTCCCATTTGGTTTACCATCAGTACCCAAAACGCGGTTCTAGATTCTCCCATTCGCGCTGCATGTCCTGCCCACCGTAATCTTTGAGGTTTGATTATCCTAATAATTATTTTGATGAGTAAATGTTATGTAACTCATAATTATGTAACCTCCTCCACTCCCCAATATCTTCAGTCCTTTTTGGACCCAAAACCTCTCAAGCGCCTTGTTTTCGAATACCCTAAATTATTTTCGTCCTGTAAGGTAAGAGACCATGTTTCACACCCAAAGAGAACAACCGGCAAAATTATTACTCTCAATATTTTGAGTTTTACATTTCTTGAGAGCAGGAGAGTTGTCGACAACTTAATGACCGAGTAGTAATTTCCCAAATGTATTATTTTCCTAATTTTCACTCTTATATCGTTATTGCGAGCTAAAATAAATTTTTCCTAAATATTTAAACTAGTTATTAGAGGGACAAATATTATAATTATTTTCTTAGCACACAAAATTTCAATAACCAACACAATATCTGGGTAAACATTTTCACGATTACAATACTTTTTCTATATGAGAAAGTACATATATACAATAAACAACGGGTGACTGGCGAGAAATAATAAGTTGTGGAAATGAGGAAAGATGAAAAAATAAAGATAAAACCATGTGTCTAGGAGAGGAAGATCAAAATATAATTGAAAGATACATGATAAACAAAATGGGGATGATCAAGACAGAAGCTGTATGACGAAACGGGAGGATGGTTTTATAGTGTGACTATAGTTTACAAAACCGTAACTGTGCCCAATCTACTCATTCTAATTAATGACGGTTTCGTGACAGCTGCAGCACCAATAAATATCACGCACCTATGTGCAATAAGCTGCAGCATCACTGTTACGGCACTTGCATCATTCCGACCGTACAATAGCACAGCCCTGAAAGCCAATTAGTCGTTCCAAGGACAAATTAGGTAGTATTTATTTACTGTACCAGCACATGAGAGAGAGAGAGAGATAGAGATAACCAAGCCTTTTTTTTTATCGATATACTCTTTTATTTGATTTGATTTCATTAATTGATTAAACGAAAGGTTTGTTGAAGCGGAGAGTCAATTACATTTTAGAGTGAATAATGGAAATGAGTAAACATCGTTAACGTAAAAAAAAATGAAGGTAGAAAAATACAGTAAAAATATGAGTACATTAAAAAAAATAGGTTGAAATAGCTATGGTAATAATTATAATAGGGTTCGGGAATAAAGGACCTTTTAGAAAATATAGAATTTTTACTATGCAGTCTAATTTATAACATTTTACTATATTGTGAGTGCTATATTTTAGGTATTGACATTCTATCAAAAGCGACAACTGTAGATAAGATAGCTTGACGTATGAATATATATAATAAATAAATATTAGTATTTTTGTAACTCTCAGATCTGGTCTTCATACCAGAACTCTACGAAAGTGATCAGCTCTTTATTTTCTAAATTTAAGCTTTAACACATTTTTCTCCTCATTTTATATTATTACGCTAAGGAATTAAAGGTTTCTGAAGGTAATTTAGAGATAAAATGAGCCCGCATTAACGAGAAGAGGAGATGAAAAAAAAACACAGCGATAAATAAAACGTAAAAAACAAAAAAAAAACCTTGAATGCCTCCGTTTGAAATCTAACTTCAAGATCGTTGGCACTAACAATACAGATTGATGTCTTAGACCGCATGACCACTTGTATGGACTATTAGACAATAACTGATTTTATAATACAAATAATATAATTTTACCTCAACAAATTTCCACGTCTTTAATGCCTGAAAAACTAATGCGCAAACGATCAAAACCATATTTTTTTGTGAAATAGTTAAATCACAGTTAACTATCCTATTGAGCTAAAGGTCCCGGGTTCGATTCCTGGCTGGCTTAAAAATGTATCATTGGTGAAATGTGGGTTTCTCTCTTTCACAGTGAGGAATTAATGGTCGGGGGATGGATGTTGTGTTTGTTCTAGAATTAAGTTAGTTAATAAGTCGCGAGCTGATATAAACAGTCGGTTCAGAGTTAAAATACCTCAAATAAATTATAATAAAACTGATTAAAAACTAAATTAGTATAGTGAGGAGGGGGGGGGGGAAGTTTGAACTTTTTACTATAGCTTGTCGTTATTGGCAGAGCTAGGATTGCGTTAAGAAACTTGACTCTGATTTAGGAGACCTGGCTTCGTATCCAAACTGCATACATAAAGGGGGTTAATTTTGTCATTAGTTTTCTACGTTCATTCTAAGTAATTGTTGAAACAATTTATTAAAATGTATCTTTATCCTATGACTCTAGTTAGCGTAATTTTAGGATAGATCTAAGAAAGAGCTTGCTTCTAGGAGTTCTGGTAGAGTAAAGCGATGAAGGCATATCGATAGGTCAATAGGGACGTAGACGACGCTTAAAGTTTAACAAACAATCTAGTTTTGAGATACTGATGATGTATTCTCTGAAAGCTATATTGACTTACTAGTCCGTTTTCCCGCCAAGGTATTAACACGTGTAACCGCTAAGGTAGTGCGTGATAGGACTGATAGCCGCTCCATTTATCACCCCACGGCCTAGGAGGATGGCTATCCCACTGGTTAATTTCATCCCTGGGCCATTGGCGTAGCCTACTTCTGGGGAGCTTGTACAGCACCCACATTGACAAATTTCAAAAAGGAACTTAAACAAAAGTGTGTGACATAATTCAGGATTTCCACGCACTTAGAAAACTACTATTATCGTGAACTTACAGGGAGTTTTGTAATTGGGGAAAAAGCTGATTTCATCTGTTGCTTAAAGATACAGGAATATTTGTGAATTTGGGACATGTAGCTGTAAGCTTTAAATTGTAGGTCCTTGCATGAAAGGAAAAGCGACCAGAAGAAAAGTAATCTTTATACTTTTTCTTTTGCACCGCGTCTTACTAACCGTTCGGGTTATACACTTATTTACTAATTACGCTAATGGCTTAAGGGATAGGAAGGTTATATTCTGAAAAAGTGTAGCCTCATTTGGGTGGAGAATAGATAGAAAACCACCCTCATTACATCAGACCGAGATTCTTACCTCGATCTCTCCGTCATCGTCAGTCTAGTCTACTGCTAGAGTAGCGCGTTAGACCACGCGGCCACTGAAGTGGTTAAATACTTTAATTTAAGTTGTATGCATATGTGTGAATTTATTTTGGAATTTGAACTAATAACATAGCTAGCAAAACTTGTAATTGGTTGTATTGAAACATATCATTGCGTATTCCATAACGTTACATTTTGTAAGTAGACTAAGGAAGTGTCTAACCCTTTTTTTTCAATGTGCTCTGTATTATATATCGGCTCCGTTAACTTGAGTACGTCACAGTAGGGCGCTGCCGTCGGTATTTTGATGACTTAACGTGTTTCTCCTGACCTCCCCCCCTCTTTTTTTTAACCCCTATTAATTAGCATTTTGCCTGCTTCTAATACGAAGGTAGCTGGGTAGTGAATGTTATTTGAAGTAACTCGAATTAATTCCAAATTGAAGAATGTGATACAGGCTTAGCAGAGGAACTGTGATGATATTTATTTGAGATAAGAATGACATTATCCCCCTTCAACCATTTTATCGCCGAGTTATTGATGGTAGAGCTTCTGGTGGTAAGGTAGGGAACGCGATGAAAAGCCAGTGTTTTTGCAGTTTTTGTGTCAAAATATTTTTTGGCTAAAATAGATAAAATATTGCTTCAGTATAAAGATAGTTTAATTTTATTCACGTGGTGATATAAACAGTTGTTGAATATCTGTCTTGAACATAGCGGCATTAGATGAGAAACTTTTTAAATGAAGAGAAAAATTAGTCGTTAAATTCCAGGAACCCCCTTGACAGATATTCAACAACTGTTGATGTCACCACTTGAAGAAAATTAAGCTCTTTGTTTGTACTGAAGAAATATTTGATTTCTTTTGATCAAAAAAATAGTTTTGATATAAAAACGGCAAAAATTACTGTCCCTTTCTTGCGTCCCCTACACCGCCACCTTAAGTTCCCGTCTATAGGGAGGATGCGGAAGATAATAAGCTCACCAAATGCAAGAATATGTTTGGCTTTCATCCTTGAACATCCCACTACTCATCACACTGATCATTTATTGTCTTTTATTCACCCTTACGCAACCATAACCGTTCAATATAAGTTAAATATTGACCAAAACCTTCAACAGTACACGAGTTTGGTATTTACTGGAACGAATACCAAACTATTTTATATGACCATATACATAAAATACTTGTAATCATAGTTTGACAGTTGAAATTTTCTTCTTTGAATGGTCCAAAAATCAATATATTTTGGTTGATCACAAAGACTCAAGTGCCCGGGAAACGAAAGGTAACTTATATAGGAGCGTAGAAGGGATCTTTGTGAATCAAATGGTGTAATTTATCAGGGATGGGGGGCTGTTATATCACATTGTATTTGCCATCTCCCCTGTTTATTCTCCTACTACCGGACAGTTCCACCCAGTAACGTTATAAACCCATTTGGTTTCTCGCGTCTATGAATTTATGCACGATTATTCTAACGCCTTAAGCCCTGATTTCAAAAGTAAACAATAATATTGGTCTTGCTCTACATCCATTACTGTTTCCAGTCTACGGCCTGGGTCATTTTTTTTAAATTCAAGCCATATATTGTCCACTACCGGCTTGCTAGGCCTTTCGGGGCTTCATATTATGCGTTATGATTTAACTTAAGACAAGGACAGACACAACATCCAGTCGCCTGCCGTTAATTTATCACTGTGAAAGGGTAAACCCACATTTCACCGGTGATAAATTTTCGGCCATACCAGGAATCGAACCTGAGATCCTTAGCTCAGTAGACAGGCATGCTATCGACAGAGCTAAGGTGTCGGATAATTATATTATTCTAAGCACCTGAAGACGAAGTATTGAACCTGGGTATCTCAGACCCGAGTCGTCATCCTTTCTAACCATGCTATTCGACCCCTAACTGCACTCCTCCCTCCTGAACATGCAGACATCAAACTACACTTACCGTTAATTAAAGTGGTTATCTCTATCTCTCTCTAGCCCACACGACTCACCTATCTCCCGCGCTAATTGAGTTCCATTTTGTTCCTCGCGGGCGGCACATTAGATTTGAGTCGAACATTGCTTCGGTACTTGAAAGAAGAGCGAAGCTTTTGTTTGGCGGAGTTAACGCGACTGGCGACGTTCAAAGTAATTAATAAATTTCACTTCGTGCCTTTCTAATTTGAACTCTCCTCAACTTCCGTATGAGATGAGGTTATACACATTGGTGCAGTGACGTGAACCGCACTTGTGTATATATACACATACACACACTATTACGTAGGCCTACACTACGCAACGTATCGACCGATTTTCTTAGGAATAGCCTTCTGAAAAGCCTTGTTTCTATAGAAGAATTCTGTTAGGAAAGAAGGCCTTCCAGTTATGTTTAATCACCTCGTCATACTACCTGTTCAGGGTGTCTACCATCCGGGAAAATCAGGGAAAACGGGAATTAGCCGGGAATTTGAAGTGATCGGGAAAAAACGGGAATAAGCCGGGAATTTGGTAAATTACAATAAAAATTTGGGAAAATGTGGTTTTACTCAAAATATAAAATATAATAATCATTATAACAGTAAATAATAATGTTATTCAAACTGTAGTTTTTTTGTAGCTGTGTATTAAATTTTATAATTCCTAAAAAACAATGCTAATACAAATTTAAAAAATATGTTTATTTAAATTTTAAAACTTATTATTATTCATAAAAAAAGATTAATAGAAAAATGAGGGGGAGAGGTGGGGGAATTAGAAGGATGTGACGTACTTTTTAGTCGGGAATTTTAGGAAATTATCAGGGGAAATCAGGGAAAAAGTCGGGAATTTCATTGGTCAAGTTGAGTAGACACCATGCTGTTCGGGCTATACGCGTATATGATAATTACTCTAATAGGGTCGGGATGAGAAAGGAAGCATTTGAGTCAATCTCTCCACATCTGAGTAGAAAAAGAGTTGAAAACCGTTCAGGAAAAACCATCCTCAGCCTCAATAAGTCCGACAAGGATTTGAATCCCGATCTCCTCAAAATCTCAGGCTACAGGCTACATATAGTCACTACAAAATATGTAAAAAATATACAAACTGTATTAAAGTTAACAAAAAAAAATTATTTGGACACTACTCGTTTAGTATGGTTTTACAATAAAGGGAAGATTAAGGATCGAATCCCGGCCGGTATACTGAAGGACTTTTTTTTCTTAAATGATATCCTACTATACTTTCATGCAAATGCTGTTACATTTGCTCTAAATGTATACCATTCCTCATCTTTATTGCATGCTGATAGCCCAGTCGGGTAGTAAGATGTGATGTACATAAAATAAAATAACCAACGCACATCTTCACCCTGAAAGGCCGCATGCTTACTTTTATATGAATTAAATATCAAAGGTAAGAAGACCCCGCACGCACATGTAATTTTGAGTCGGCCGACTGATAGCTCCGCGCTCATCAGCCGACTGAATAGTTGGTCAATTGAGATGTCCGCGCACTTGCAACACTAAAGTTGACCAACTAGCCTTTTCCCACCAGTCCTGATGAATTTGATAGAAACAACCTGTGTATGCGCGTTACTAATACTCGCCATATGATTTCAAATATAATCATCTCAACACTCCATAACTGTGCGGCGTCAGACTCGCGATAGACAGCTCAGCCAGGGACAAGAGACCGAGCCTTCAAACTAGGTCTCTAGAGCACTGGATGAGGAATGAGGATGGGGGTTTGTCCCATTTCTAATTTATCACCCATCCTTTATTTTGAAAGTAGGCCTACACCCATGTATAATTTTTCCATATGTTTTTGGTTTCCTCTTATTTATCTAAAACCTTCGGTGACCGTGTGGTCTAAGGTGTCGCCCTCGCAATAGACTAGACTGTCGATGGCAGGGAGATCAGGTTTTGAATCCCGGTTGGCTCGGCTGAGGGTGGTTTTTCTAAATGGTTTTCCACTCTCCCTCCATACAAATGTGGTCACACTTTCTCTAAATTAACCTTTGTTATCACTAACTCATTAGTGTAACTAGTATATATGTGTATAACCTTAACAGGTAGCAGAAGGCGGTGCTAAAAAAGAAAAAAAGTTATCCGAAATAGATTCGATCCCGAGACTTTTATATATTGGGAAGGGAGGTGTAGGTTAGGTTTGTAATGGCATTTGGCACCATCCATAATAAAAATGCTTTCATATCTGGTTTCACGCCGTACGCTGTGAAATTTCTTCATTTTCTTCCTTAACCTTATTTCCTCTCTCTAATACACTCGACTTGAGAGGAATGTCGTTTCCACGGTCAAGTGGGCCACGAGCGATCACCTCTCTCTTGCGCAGGACGACTCAGGATAGCGACGGGATCACCGTTGACGTCCTTCCTTACAAACACAAATCGAGTTTGCTCGTACCGAGGTCTAGTTTACAAAATAAACATTTGGAGCGATAAGGAAGAGGAGGGTGAGTGGGGTAGGAGGAGGACAAGTGAGGCCCGGATATTGGGAACGACAGCTCCGAAGGTGTCATATCGAGTAGGATGCAAGCCTGTGGGTTTTTTTTATTTATTTTTAATTTATATGTTGATATCATTATTATTATTACAGTCATACACTTGAGTTCAGTCGGTAGCGTGTCTGCCTAGTAGGTTAAATATCCCGGGTTAGATTCCCGGCATGGCCAAAAAATGTATCATTGGTGTAATGTGGGTTTCCCCGTTCACGGTGGTCATTTAACACCTGGGAACTGGATGTTGTGTCTTTATAAATTTAAGTTAGTTTATAAGTAGTGTGTTGGCTATTATTATTATTATTATTAAGCACTGCATCTTATTACGCGTTCGGGCTATACGATAATGAGTTAGGGATTGGGGAGGTTGAATTTAGAGAAATGAACCCACCTTTGCATGGAGGGAGAGTGGAAAACTATTTAGGAAAAACCAGCCCCAGTTCACCCGACTGAGATTTGAACCTCAATATTCCCGTTCTCGTCAGTCTAGCTCAACACGAAACTACGCGTGAACTATCTACGCCATGAAGGGGTTTAAAGTTTAGTTGGTGACCTGGTGGTCTAGGGGTAAGGTGTTGGACTTCTGTACCGAGGGTAGGGGGTTCAATCCTCGGTCCCGGCACAGATTTATCTGATTGCTGAACCCTTCCTTCACCTCTGACAAGACGTGTATTAATCACAACTTGTAATGTGGGAATGCCAGGCCTCCACCGTGGTTCGGATCCCACGTTAAACTGTAGGTCCTCCATTTCATCTCACAATCACCCTACCATTACAACAGCGTAAGTGGTATAATTCGAATGGGTAGTAAGACGCAGTGATAATAATAATAAAATTAATAATAATAAAGTTTAGTTATCAAATGAAGGGTAAAGGGGAAAAGTTACATTACTTAAATTTTCCCAGGGTGCCAACTTATCTCAAACCTATTAAGGATCCATCAAAAAATACTTTTAATTAATTTAAACATGACAGAGACCTCTTTTAAACATAATATAAAATGCATTAGAAAGGTCTTGAGTTGGCTAACAGATGGCAGCACTAGCTAAATTCGAGTTAAAATTGGACTTTCCTCTTTTAAACTATACCTTTCATAGTCTACTTGCATCAGCATGTTATTCATTTACTTTTTAAAAAAATTTTTTTTTAAAAATACAACACTGTTTTTTACGTTCATTATTGCTAACATTTCATTACATTACTAGTATAATTTTATTGGTATTAATTTTATTCATCAAGAGTGAAAGCTGCAGATAACAATACGTATGAATACGTGAAAGTAGATCTAGTACTTCTGTAGCCGTCAGCCAGGACTCTTCCCATGAAAGTGGACTATCTTGATTACACATAGCCCAGAGCTACGCACATATATAAAATAAAGCACACACTATATCCATCAGTAGAGTTTCAACAAGGGTTATTTGCACTGATGCCAAATTATGCTTACCATCCAACGTAACTTCCCTCAAGCTATGTGATGGTCGAGCTGCGTATGATTTAAATCTGTGATCATAATCTGTTCGATTTTCCTGGATTATACTGTTGTATAAATATATTATATGCATCTGTGTTAATAAAAGGGTTTGTAAAGGGCTGTGTTGGCAGTGGCTGGAGGTTTTCACAATTGCATCAACATGCATTCTAAACCGTAATTAATTCCTCAACCCAGATTTTTTCATCCCTTCAGGCTGTGCCGTGTAAAAAGGATCCAACTCATATATTATTCTTTTTTAGAGACGCGTCTTAGTACCCTTTCGGGTTATTAGCTCATATACTAATTAAGTTAATGGTTTTAGGGATTAGTAAGATTATATTTCGAATTAGTGTACCCGCATTTGCATGGAGGGAAAATACTTTCCCACTCCCCTTCCGCGAAAATGCGGGTAGATTACTT
>JAVRXN010000014.1:20765473-20832973 GCA_033556935.1 Timema podura
TTGGGTAGATCGTGTGTTAATAATAGTCTATTTTTCTATTCATTAGTTTCAATTTAAAAGCGAATAAAAAAGGTGTTTTTTAAACTAGAAATAATAATATTAGCATGTAGCAAAATAAAATAACAATTGAAACGTGAATATTTATAAATCAAACACTAATACTTGAACATTTATTTAACCTAACTGTTATAAAATATATATTCTCATATTATCTAAACTTTTTTAAAAAAAATAAAACATATTGTTTTGGAAGCATTCCTCATGATAAAATAATTTCATCTCTTAAGTTTTACTGAACAAATTTAATTACTCAAACAAAACGGAAAAAAAAACGAAAAAAAACTATTATTGCTATCAAATTAGTTTCGGAATTAAAGGAAACTACATTTTAATAAAAAAAATCGTCACTTTTTAAGAAGAAAAAAATACTTTTCAAATTCTTGATTGAAATAAGAGGTATTAAAAAAGTGCTCATGTTTTGTTTCAAGGTAAAAATAAATTGTTAAGATGAGTAATGGGAGGAAATATGAGGAAATGTAAAAGGGGGAGGGGGGGATTGTGAATGAAAATGGCGTGACCCGAGTCTTGTTTTATTGAAGTTTCTCTTCGCGATGTATAGAAGGGGTTGCACGAAGGTAGCGTGTCAGGAACTACATACTACCACAGAGATCTGTCGAGAAAGAAAAGGGTTGGAACGGGAGGGTGGTGGAGGAGATATTCTCTACTCTCTAGGTCAGAAATATACTTTGACCACATTCCTCCATCTTCTTTTCATCTCTCCATCCCGTACACCAGGTGAAGACTAGGAGAGAAATAGAAGGGGGCGGAAAGTTTCTATAAATTATCGGGGGAAATTTGGGAAGAGAAACTTTATGTAGAGCCAGTCAGAAGCTTTTCATCCTTTTTTTTTCTTCTGAACTTGTGTCAACATATCTTCAATGCCATCACTTTTATTTCAGGTATATAGGTCATCGTTATTTTTTATTCTATTTTAAATATCACTCAATTGACATAATTTATCGCTTTCTCCGTGTTTTCTTTGCCTGATGGTAGGTAGGAAGTTATATTTACGTGAACCGTGTCCTTGAGTTAATCGCATATCCGCTCTAAGGATCTAAAGACGAGGATGATAGAACTGAGAGGAAATGCCCCCCGAATTTGACTGAAGGAAGAGTCGGAAACAATTTAAATATAAACATCCTATTTCACTTGATCAAGTTTCGAACCCCGACCTCTTGTTCACTGGTTAACTATACTAGAAGATACTGACGCACCCGTTGTAAAGGTTTAATCACTTTTTTTATTTTACACTGCATCTTACTACCTTTCAGGGCTATCCCTATTAATTACATCCATAGGGCAGGACCCGCTTCGGTGACCGCATGGTATAATGCGCTACTCTCGTATTAAACTAGACTACCATAGACGGGAAGATCGGGGTTCGATCCCGGTTGGGTGCACTTGGGGTTTCTCCTTCGTGTTTTCTCACTCTCCCTCCGTGTAAATGTGGATGCACATCCTCTAAATTAAACCTTCCAAATCCCCAACACATTAGTGTAATTAGTAGGTCTACATGTGTGTACAACCCGGATGGGTAATAAGACGTGGTGCTAAAAATAATTCTCAAATGTGTCTTGGACACTGCGACATTTGAATATAAACTTTTTTAAATGAGAGAAAAATGTCCTACTCAAATTACGCAATGTTCACGAAAGATATTAATAAACAGTTGAGATCACAGTGGAATCCTGACAGAGAGAAGGCGAACAGAGAACCTTCCTACGTGTGTGAAACTAAACTAAAGATATCTACTGAGGCAATATTTTATTTAATTTGACCAAAACATATTTTTGTCATAAAAAAAACCCCATGGCGTCAGCTTGCAATCGAGTCATACCGAACGAGTGGCCGCCGTCTTTTGGCGAAGATAGTGATAACTTCTACTGATAGATAGTGCCATGTGGTCAGCATGACCCACTGCTTCACGGATAAGTTGGAAGCGCCGGGTATCGAACCCAGTACCTCTGTATCTGTATCCAGGAATTCTGAGCACAGAGGTGGTCATTTTTTTGTTATAGAGACTTTATAAATATATACCTTAATTCGTGTTCCCTTACCAACCCACCTTAAACAGTTTCAAACGGCGGCGTTACTTGCTGTGTAAACGTGTTCTCTATATCACTAACCGTCTGTACGTTTGAGATGTACGCTACAATAACTTAATTAAAGGTCGGGTCTGAAGAGAAATATTATCTCATAGCTCATCATGCGTGTAACGTATGAAATTACTGACACGAGCAACAGGTCGCTTCGTTTAATCCCACTCTGCAGATTATATACGAGCTCCCAGTAAACATCTTACCTTGTTATAACCAACTGCGTCACACGCATGTCTGACGATACGTATATTATCTACTATGTTCAAGTAGGATAGTCTACACTAGAGTAACATTCAGTGGGTACGTGAACTTAACGTCAAGCTCGTGTAATTTTATCTTCCACTGGTTAGGAGGTCTGGATTCAAACCCCTTATGGGTGTAATGGGCATGTTTAAAAAAAAGTTACCTCTCTTTTTCCACGTGAATGCTGATACATTTTACTTAAGTCATATATACAGGATGATTCTATACTCTTTGTACAAACTTGATTGGAGTATATTGAACTCTTAAAACAAACCTTTTTCGTTGATGAATTAATGTATGTCTGCAGACGTCACCCTTAGCTACTAGAGGGTGCTGTTGGTACATAAATGGAAGGTAGAAAGTGTGAACAAAATTTTTATTTACAGAAGTTCACAGAGGTATCATGCATGTTCACATGAAATGTTCCAATTTCCAACAGTTGCTGGTGCAAACACGTAGATGTTTGGGGGTTCGCCACACGTCTGTTAGGTTAGAATACCATTCACGGTACAATATTACAGCACATCTTCCATTTCCATTTTGGCAGCCCAATACGACAAAGCTACATGTCAGCCCATCTACATGCTACAGGGTGACCTGGTGGTCTAGGGGTAAGGTGTCAGACCTCTATAGTGGGAGTCTGGGGTTCAACCCTCGGTACCAGCACAGATTTATCTGATTGACAAACCCTTCCTTCACCCCTGACAAGACGTGTATTAATCACAACTTGTGAATGTGTGGAGTGCCAGGCCTCCACCGTGGTTCGGATTCCACGTTAAACTGTAGGTCCTTCATTTCATCTCACAATCACCCTACCATTACACACTAGCGTAAGTGCGTATAACCCGAACGGTAAGTAAGACGCGGTGCTGCTAATAATAATAATAATAATAATAATAATAATAATAATAATAATAATAATAATAATAATAATAATAATAATAATAATAATAATGATAATTATAATAATGATGATAATGATGATAATGATAATAATGATGATGATAATGATGATAATGATAATGATAATGATGATGATAATGATGATGATAATGATGATAATGATGATAATGATAATTATAATGATAATGATAATAATAATAATAATGATAATAATAATGATAATGATAATGATAATAATAATAATTATAATTATAATACACACATAGAGTCCGCGTTACGAATGACGATGGCGAAAAATAACCCTTTGACGTGCTGCCTAGCAGCGCCCTCTAGCACCTAAGGATGACGTCTGCAGATATTACATTTATTAACACAAAAAAAAAGTTTGTTTTATTGTAACCTATCTTCACTTAAAGTTTGTACAAAGAGTTTCGAATCACTCTTTATGTTTTTTCCATACTACATTAGTATAGTGAAATGCGGATAGCCCGGATAGTAAAGTGCAGTGTATAGAAGACAAAAAAGGAGGTTTAGAGACTAAGTATAAATTAGGGCAAAACAAATATTTTCATATTTCATTTCTTTTCTTGTCTAACTTTATATAATATCGGCAGATAATTTAAAATAGCTGCTCATATATAAGACACGAGTAGTACATTAAAAACATGTTATTTTTCTCTTAACCTAGTTTTTTTTTAAAGTCTGGTATTGCATTTAACATTGACCTGGGAATATTGAGTGATCAACTAAACAAAGCTTGTGAAACTGAAGTAGATACCTTCGTCCTTTTTTCCCACATAGTAAGTTCGAGATTTGCATACATATGGATATTACATCCAGCAAGCCGAAACAGGAACAAACAAAACAACAAACTTAGTTCCCAGCTTTTGACAGAAGGTTTATCGAAGTAAAGGCATCTGTAAGACTTATTTATATTTCATTCGTGACCTGTACTCTAAATTCTAAAGCACAGTTACTTGCTATCATCGGCTTGGATCCGCCTCGGTGTTCGCATGGTCTAAGGTGTCATTTTCGCAATAGACTGCACTTTCGATTACGGGGACATCAGGGTTCGAGTACTGGTTGGGTGTACTGAGGGTGATTTTGGCTAAATTATTTCCCATTCCCTCTATCTACGCAAATGCGGGCTACTTCATCTAAAATTCAACCCTACACATCCCCGCCACATTAGCGTCATTAGTACATATGCGTATAAACCGGACAGATAGTGAAACGCGGTGCTCAACAGATGCTATCCAAGCTAACAGGGTGAAGAGAGTGAATTTAGGCGTCAACCTTACTATAGATTGTATTACCAGTGATGTTGAGGTCGAGGTTTGAATCTAGACATGCACCCAGGGTGGGTCCTCACCTGTGAATTATCACTGTGGTTTTCCTATTCATGGCGGTGAGGACAAGCTTTTTATAACAACACCTATCTAACCACTACCATTATTATTATTATTATTATTATTATTATTATTATTATTATTATTATTATTATTATTATTAGCACCGCGTCTTACTACCCGTTCGGGTTATACGCACTTACGCTAATGTGTAATGGTAGGGTGATTGTGAGATGAAATGGAGGACCTACAGTTTAACGTGGGATCCGAACCACGGTGGAGGCCTGGCATTCCACACATTCACAAGTTGTGATTAATACACATCTTGTCAGAGGTGAAGGAGTGGGGATGTAGGAGACGCGAGAATATGTTAGTGTTTTTACAGTTTTATAGCAAAACCTTTTTTTATTGGGGTCAAAATAAATCAAATACTGCTTTAGTACAAACATAGTTTAATTTTCTTCACATGGTGACCTTAACAATTTGTTGATTATCTGTCAAGGGTGTCCTGGAATTTAATGTTAACTTTTTCTCTTAATTTAAAAAGTTTCTCATTTAATGCCGCCTTGCTAATGAGAGCTATTCAAAACCTGTCGATATCCCCACGCGAATAAAAGTAAACTCTCTGTTTCTGCTGGCGCAATATTTTATTTATTTGTGCCAAAAAAAAAAGTTTTGCTGCAAACTGCAAAAAACAATGCCCTTTTCTCGTAATCCCTTCACTCCCACCTTAATCGCTTAGCACGGTGCTTACCCTCTGGCCACAATATATCAAATCAGTAGTCCTATGTGGTAAAATAGTAGCCAGGCGGCTTTAACGTTGCCACTGTATTGCGTGGTTTCACTGAACTGGAAGGAGAATCTGCCAACCTGAATCCATTATTAAAATTAATCAGATCTACAACTCATCCACAAAGTTTGAGAGTCTCCATAAGTTTTTAGAGCATACCGTAGGTCTCGTATATTAACCTTCTATGAAGAAAAACTTTATCATTTCCTTTCTCTTATCTGCCTTGCTTCTATTTCTCTATTAGACACACACACACTCTAAAACTCAAACTCACGAGCGGTATCACGCGAGGGACATGGTTCGTTAACCTTGAAGTGGAACTACTCGCATTACATCCCTTGAAGGTTGATATTTTCTCCCGGTAGAGATCTTACGCCCCAAACCCTCCACCCCCTGTACCCCCCCAACAACCGAGCAAGAGTTTATATTGTTTCTCTATTGTGTATTCCCAACCACTGCGCCAAACATAGCCCCTTTTGTTTCTTCCTCTCAAAATAGGCCCAACCTTGTCGAATTTCATATCCATGTTGGGGGGGGGGATGAGATTCAACTTCACTCTTAAGGGTGTCGCCTACTAGAAGGGAAATATCCCTAAACTGTGGTATTTATGGAAATGGCAGATCTGAAGCTTCAAAACCTCCGAAACAATCATAGTTTATTTTGGAAGTTTCTTTTGTCAGGTCTCATTACCCGTTTGGGTCGTACGCATATACGAATTTAGAGGAAGTGCACCCGTATTTGCGCGGAGAGAGAATGGAAAAAACGTTTATGAAAATACACCAGTACACTCGACTGGGATTTGAGCCCTGACCTTCCCGTTACCGGCAAGCAAGACAAAATGAGCCTGACATTTAGACCGCGTGTCCTCTCTGGTAAGGGTGTGACCGTATACAAAGACGACTTTGTTTGAGTAAGACCAGATATATGTTTCTAATCCTCTACTTTGATCTCAGAGCTGAGACATTTCTTGAGAAACGTCCTTGAAAATGAGATAATTTCACCTTTTAATGATTCTTTTAAAAGTTATTTAAAATGATTTAAAGGTTCTTAATAAAATGACACACACTTTACTAAATTTTTTGTTATCACCGCGTCTTACTACCTTTTCATGTTACACGAATGTATGAAAATTAATCTAATGAGATAGAGATGAGGAAGTATTTTAGAGGTGATTCACCCGAATTTGCGTGGAAGGAGAGTGGGAAACCAAGTAGACTCGATTGGGATTCGAACCCCAATCTTCCTGTCATCAGCAGGCCAGTCTACCTCGAGAGTGACACCCTACACCATTCGGCCACTGAAGCGGGCCCCCTTTGCTAAATAACGCTGGTTTTCAGGAAGTCTCATCACTCAAAGAGACGGTCCCCTTAATCGAAATCATACTATTATACATATAATATAAGAGGAGTAATATACCCTAGCTTAAAACGAAAATACATTAAATGGGCTTACGTTTTCAAAATCTCATATATATACACCATAAGGTAGTTCCTTCATAGCATGGAAGAAATTTCATTTCGTAGATTTTGCTTTGTAAACATGTTGGGAGCATCGTTGATACAAAGATAAGCCTCCATATTGTTGAATATGTTTACTGAGACCCGAAATGTGATTAAACATTTTCAAAGTTTCGACCTCCGGAAGCAAGTTTCTCTAAATCTGCTGACGCAAGTGTATCTGCTCATATGTAACACTTTTATAGTGTCGTAGAAGAACATAATTACCTACGTATTTTACTATGAAAAAATGGAAATCCAAGTTTGGAGAAATGGATATAATATTTATGTTTATCTAGCACCGCGTCTTATTACCCGTTGAGTTTATACATTTAGGTACTAATTACGTTAATGGGTTAGGGATTGGGAAGGTTGAATGTAGAGAAAGTCTACCCGCATTTGCGTGGGGGAGAGTTGAAAACCATTTAGGAAAAAACACCCCAGTTCACCCGACCGAGATTCGAACTTCGATCTCCCCGTCCTCGGCAGTCTAGCTCAACACGAAAATAGCGCGGTAGCTAACTAACTAAGCCACCGAGACGGTTTAGTGGATAATAATAGTTCAGTGAAGAGAAAAAACTTAATAGGTTAAGAAAATCAGATAATTTATTGGTTATGTTATGTTGAGATTGCCTCTGTGGTCTTGTGGTCAGAGTTCTTGGATACAGATCCAGAGGTACCCGGTTCGATCCCCGGAGCTTCCAAGTTTTTTCTGTCAAGCAGTAGGTCTGAAACATGGTCAACTCAGCCTCGCTAAGACAATCAAGGAGCTAATCGATTAAACAAGTATCGGCTCCGGTCTAGAAAGCTGAGATTAACGGCTGGAGGGTTCGTTGTGCTGATCACATGACACCTTCTATCCGCAAATGGTGGCACTATCCTCGCCAACATGCGGCGGCTCTCTTGCGAGTTGATGCCACGGCAAGAGTATGTGATGGATGATGTGTTGTTGCTTCACGGATATGTATTTTGGTTAATAAGTGTTACAACGAGAAGTTGTGGGCTAGAACAAACTAACTTTCTCTTTGAACGATAATATTAAAAACACCTCTATGCCAACTGGATTAAAGAAAATATGAGAGTGGAATTAAGCCATATAAACCATATAAATTAATTACTTCTTTTATGCACTACCCCAAACATGGATTTTAATTTTATACACACACACACACACAAAATGTAATTCAAAATGGTTATAGATTATTTTGACGTCCCGATTAACTGGCCCCGTGTTGTAGTGGTCAGTGCAGCCGGTTACGAACCTAGGAGTCCAGGGTCCGATTCCCGGCTGGTACCTTGGGTGATTTTTTTCGTCATGGTGAATGATACCAACGGTCACCAAGGTTTGTTTAGTTAGGTTTATCTAAGATTTAATTTCACTCCTGGCGCCACACCTTCATAATCAC
Source organism: Timema podura (assembly GCA_033556935.1). Classification (NCBI taxonomy): domain Eukaryota; kingdom Metazoa; phylum Arthropoda; class Insecta; order Phasmatodea; family Timematidae; genus Timema; species Timema podura. The sequence continues at coordinate 20,773,820 of JAVRXN010000014.1, forward strand.
AATCGTTACAACATCACATTGTGAGTACGAGGTATAGACAACCTATGGTGTACCCCGGGCAACGCTCTGTTCCACCAGAGAGGCTAATAGTCTACATACAGGTGATGGAACTGGACGTAATGTCGCTCCCGGTCATATATGCCAAACAACGAAAAGAAATGATCAGTATGTCAGAATGTAAACTGACCCCGTTTAAACTTATTTTAAATGTTTTTTGTTAAGCGTGGGCACTAACCTAGAAGGAAACAACAGGACTGTTATTACTTTTGTTAGATAAAGAAAGCTGCTTGAAATATAAGTGAAAAAGAGACGTGGATAATCCCGTTTCAGCGAGTAACACTCTGAACTCAAAACATTGTGTCTTCTCCAGAAAGGTTACTGTTACACTTCACAATGGTTGTCTGTCTGTCTGACGTGTAAATTGCTCGTAATTCTTTTTTAAAAGTATTTAACAAGAAAATTCCCATGAACAAGTTTTTTTTTTACTCGCCAAAAAAAAAAACCCGGCTTAGTTGTAAGTGCGGTAATGGACTTTATGAGTCAGCAGACAAGATAAAAGAGACAAATACCCTTCAAGAGAAGTTTTTGAGTATTTCAAAACATTTGAATGACTGCTTTTATTCGGGTCAGTTGCTTTCAGGTGGGGATACAGGAGACGTGAGAAAAGTTCAGTGTATTTGAAGTTTATGTATATAAAAAAAGTTTTATATATATAAAAAGAATTTGGTTCAAAATAAATCAAATATTGCTTTAATAAAAATGTAGGGTTTAATTTTCTTCACACGGTGTCATCAGCAGTTGTTGAATATCTGTGAACGGTGTCCTGAAACTTAATGACAACTTTTTATCTACAATTAAGGCCGGTCTTATGGCTCCTGGATGAATATTAATCTGGTAGATAAATATTTCCATCAGGTGGATAAGTTAAAAGTGCGTCTTATGACTGCAAGATAGCATTTATCTGCCAGATAAAATGTATTTATCCATCACATTTTTATCGGGAGATTTAAGTACCTGATAACTTTTATCTGAACGTTAAAATGGTTGTTGCCATAGTGACGCGTTGTTTTTAATGAGGTTTCGCCTATCATAATCTGTTTTTAGGTTAAAATCTTATTTCACGTGTTTAGTAAGCACAGGCTCAGGCTCTAACTCTATAATGTTAGAACATTTAATTCACATGTTTATATAAACTGACAAGCTATTTGTAGAGTTATATTTATATAAGAACAAATTATCAAAATCTGAGTACAATAAATGAAATTTTGTTCACGTTGTACCCAACTATTGACCACATTTTGGCAGACACCGAAACTAGTTCTCGCAAGACAACTTTGCTTCTGAGCCCACGTCACGCCATCTGTTTCCTCGCACTCGTTTAGCCGCCATTATTTAACAAATGTTGAGCGTTCTCGCCACTCGGTAGGTTGTAGCGGTAGCATAAAGGCTTATACGCACGCGCGCACCAGTAAAAACAGTACCAACATTGCTTTTATATATAAAAATATATATTATCCTACAGATAGCTATCCAGCAGATAAATTCAGTTCATAAAACGCTTAAAATATTAAAGTGGTTGATAACCTTTAACTGGTAGCTAACTTTAACCTCCCGATAGCAATATTTATGCGGTAGTCATAAGACTGGCTCTAAGAAGTTTCTAATTTAGAACACTGGTCTTTTCTCGCGCTCCCTACATTCCAACTTTAAGAGTTTGTAGATTAGTAGCTATGACAGCCAGGCATTTGTAATTTTTGTTTGTTTAATTGATGCCGTTAATTCATGATTGTGAAAAAATAAATCCAGTTAATACATTTTTTCGACCATGCCAAGAATCGAACATGGGACTCTTAGCTCTGTAGGCAGATACGCTACCGACTGAGTTAATTTGTTGGACATGGTTTGAATCAAATTCTTATGCTAATTAGTGTCATCAAACTCCTGAAAACCCGCCTCGGTGGCGTAGTTGGCTAACGCGCTAGTCGTGTTGAGCTCGACTGCCGAGGACGGGGAGATCGAGGTTCGAATCTCGGTAGGGTGAACTGGGGGTGGTTTTTCCTAAATGGTTTTCCAATCTCCCTCCACGCAAATGCGGGTTCACTTCATCTAATTTAATTTTCCCAATTCCTAATCCATTAGAGTAATTAGTACTTAAGCGTATAACCCGAACTGCTAGTAAGACGCGGTGCTAAAATTAAAAAAAATTAAAAAAATTAAAATTAAATTAACTTAAACTCCTGAAAGTCAATGAGAACCTCGTGTATACTCTAGTAACTGGGTTAAAGACATTTATTGTAATACTGCTATAACTGATTCCCTTATAGAGACAACTAAGCTACATGTTAACCCCTTTGGAAACAATACTCCTTTTTCTCCCTCCTCTTTTCTTTTGACTGATTTTACTGAAGAGAATAGATGATGTTCTTTTGTATCTTCACTTTGCCTCTCACTCGATGCAGAATAAAGATTTTGTACGAGGTTAAAATAAAAAAGTATTGTAACTGTTTCAAATAGGATTATCTCTTTGTTGTGAAATGTAAGTCTATCGACTTTATTAATATTCGTGAAGTTCGTATTTATCAATGAACAATGGTATCCTTTATTAATTTCGGCGAGATATGTTTTTATTAACGATATGAGTTCTTTTATTAAGTTTCGTGAAATTGGTATAAATCAATGAACAATGGTAGTGTTTATTAATTTTCGTGAAATATGTTTATATCAACTAAATGCCATTTATTAATGTTCATGAAATTTGTCTTTATCAATGGATGATTTTTTTTTATCTTTCATCTTGAAATTTATGCTTATCGTCAAACAATATTGTTTTTTTAAATCCTCGTTAAGTTTGTGTTTACAAACGATTGATGGTGTTCTTTGTTAATCTTTTGTTTTATATGGTTCCCTTTATTAATCTTTGTGAAACTTATGTTTATTGATGAGCAATTATTTTTCTTTATTAATTTTCATGAACTTTGTGTATATCGACGAAGGCTAGGCTCTTTATTTTATTTTTTAACACTCCATCTTACTACCCATTCGGGATATAGTCTTGCTCTTTATTAATAATCGTTAAGAGCGTGTATCACATCCCCAACAACTCTGTGACACAGTCGACTCGAAACCGTAAATTTACACGAATACTATTCCACGTGATTAGACATTAATGGAGATAAAGAGTTAATAGAAGTACCTAATACTGAACATTGTTGAAATATTAAGTTATATTTGGATAAAAACTGCATTGAAAAGTCTGTTTTTGACCATTTTAGAACGGTTTCACAGATAAGCACTGTCCACAAATCTTTATTCTGTCATAATAGGGACATACTTTAGTTATTAACAAGAAACGTTGTCGCTTTGTCCTCCATCGTCACCGCGGAAAGTTTCGAGTAATCATTCTAATACGAATGTACTGCATACATTTCTGACATATATTAGGTATTTTCTTTTCCCTTTTAACTGCCATACCTCGCGCGAGCCGGGAGTTGAGTTGGGCCTGCCATGATGCACGCCCTTAAATGATTGTTTTTCGACAAAATATGGCGTTATTTATTAACTTGTTTATATTTGTATCTATTGGTGAACAATGATGGGTGCGCTTTATTATTTTTGATGAAATTTGTGTTTTATCGATGTACCCTTTGTCTCTCCCGTGAGGTAGCAAACCTATCATTAAGTTAGAAAGCTTACCTTGTATTATTTCCACTATGGTATAGCTTATAATATAGGGTCATATTGTGTTTCATAAAGGGAAAGCTATCTTTTAGTATAAACTTATCGTACAGTGGTGTTATTAAAATGGGAATGTAGAATGTAGAGGGTGTGATAAAAGGTCCGTGTTTTTGCAGTTTCTATAGAAACATTTGTTTGGCCAAAATAAATCAAGTAATCCAGTAGAAACATAGTTTAATTTTCCTCACATGGTGTTATCAGCAAGGCCTCTGAACCCCCGATAAAATCCATCTCAAAGTTTTTTTAGGCCTCCTTCAATTTTTCATTAATCCTGTCTATTAAAAATTATTTAATTAATCCTATCTTAAAAAAGGAAAGAAATAGGACAAAAAATATTATACCTATACTAATACTTTAGTAATAGTACTTATAGTGGAAATGTGAATGTTTGTCTTAAATACATGTAAACATTTTTTGAGATCCCAGAAAATTCCCAGGCCCCTTTTAGACCCCTGGGCCCAGGTAAGGTGTATTCCCTAGACCCCCTCTCATAGGGCTTTAATGATATCAACAGTTGTTGAATATCTGTCATGAGCATAGCGGCATTAGACGAGACACTTTTTAAACAAAGGGAAAAAGTTGTCATTAAATTCCAGGACACCCTTGACAGAAATTAAATAACTGTTGAAATATTATACCATGTGAATAAAATTAAACTCTTATATTTCTACTGGGGGATTATTTGATTTATTTTGAAAAAACAAAAAAGTTTGCTATAAAAAAATGCAAAAATACTACCCTTAACTCGTGTTCCCTACACTCCCATTTTAAATAATATTCGTGAAATAATCATACATCGACGATTGATGGTGTTCATTATGAATTTTAATTATTTTTATTGCCACCTGAAACACAAAACTTGTAAAAAAGAACAAAGTTAATAATTAGTCTGTACTTCATCGAAGCGGAACCAAAAGGTTAAAGGGTCGCATAACTACCCAGATGCTTTTTTTTTTAAATTAGTATTTGATGACTTGATATTCGAACAATAAATTATAAATACAGCGTGAAGTTCGCGCCAGCCTTTAGTGGCAAATATATTAGTTTATATAAAGATAACACCTACGTTAGTTTTGAAATTAAATGAAACACCACTTTTTTTCGTCAAATCATGTACGTAATCCTGTGTTAAAGGGGAAAAGGGGGAGGGGGGGGGAAGGAACACGACATTTTAAGTGATTAGTTTCCAAACTTTGCTGCATGGAAGTATTTTTAGTTCGTAATTATATTTCCGATGTTCCGTAATCTCCCTCTCTCCCACACACACATTAACCTATCCTAATCTACTCTACCACATTTAACTCATACCGTACTGTTAACTTATGTAAAGTCTTGCCAATAGCACACATCGTGTGATAAATGTTCCAAACGTCCGAAACGAAACATGTTAGTATATGATAAATTGATTTTAAATTACAATCTCGTGTTCTACAGCTATACTTTTCCATATGGCTTTAATGGTGAATTACTAAAAACACCCTAAGCATCGATTTGTTCATGCATTGGTTTGTTATAGTCCTGAAGATGGCGCTTATAATCTATACGTATTTCATGATAGATAGCTAAATAAAATTAAAACAACAATTTTCGAGAGTCGATACCTTTGGAGTAAAGGGTAAAAATTCAGTACACCAACCTCACTTATATTTAATATATTTAACTAAATTGACCAATTCAAATGGTGTATCTCTATAGTGTTTATAATAAAGAGACGAATCGGGCCCGCATTGTGTTTTGGTCCATCAAAAGGAAAGAGGACCACGAGCTTAACATGACTGTTCTTAGCCATAAGGCTAGCCCTATACTTTCTAGAGGTTCAGGTTCGAATCTCGGACAAGTGCACTAGGGGCTAGTTTTCCACCTTTGATTTTTTCCCATCATCGTATCATTCTAATGCGGGTTCTTTTTCTATAAGAAAACTACCCTAACTCAGCCTCCATTCTTTGGATTAAGTAGTTGATTGTCATTTTGTTAAATGTATTTCCAGTAATTAAAATAAAAATCTACGTTTAGCGGAATACAACTCTCAACTTCATAGTGTGTATTTTTATCAACCCGCCTAGGTTGCGTAGTTAGCTAACGCGCTAGTTTCGTTTTGAGCTAGACTACCGAGGAGAGGTAGATCGAGGTTTGAATCTCGCTTAGGTGAACTGGGGGTGGCTTTTACTACATGATTTTCCACTCTCCCTCCACGCAAATGCGGGTTCACTTCCTATATATTCAACCTTACCAATTCCTAACCCATTAGTGTAATTAGTACTTGAGTGCCGAACGGGTAGTAAGACGAGGTGTTAAGTATTATTATTATTATTATTTTGATTATTATGTTTGCCAAAAATTGCACATCATGACTCTTTTTCACCCCGTTTAACTACCCTTTCAGACTATATAAATATTTAGCACCATGTGTGTGTGTGTGTGTGTGTGTGTGTGCGTGTGTGTAGTATATGTGTATCTTACTACCTGTTTGGGTTGTACGGCTATGTACTAAGTACGCTTGTGGATTTAGGATGAGTAGGGTTGAGTTTACAGAAGTGTACCCGCTTTTACGTCATGGGAGGGTGGAAAACCACTCTGAGTACACCTAACCGGGATTATAATTCTAATTTCCCCGTCATCAGCAGTCTAATATATTGCGATAGTGACGCCTTAGACCATGCTGCCACTGACGTGGGTGGGCCATATATTAATTATGATAACAACTTAGGGATAGGGAAGGTAGAGTTGATATAAAATGTACCCGCATTTGCGGATAAGTATAATGATTAACCGTTTATGAAAAATCATCTTCAACAAACCTGGCAGGGATTTGAACCCCGACCTCCTCGTCAATGGAGATCCAGACTAGATTGGCTTGACATTTAGATCACGTACCCACCGATGTAGGTAACACGATTAATAAAATTTTAGTTTCAACCTGACCCCAAAAATATAGAAATATAAATTTGTGAATGATTTTGGGCGTGATGTTTTATACCTCTTATTGTGCTTTACTGTATACAATAGTGTTATTAATGTGTATTTTGTCCCTGTCAATGTTTTCTTCTTTCATTGTAAACCATTTTGTAATAAATCCTTCTACAAATTTGATTTTGAACTCGGTCGGAGTAGATATTATTCTGTGCATACACATTGTAGTGGTATTAAGCTGTCATTTATTTTACTCGAATGTTTATAATTTATGATTAACGCTGGCAAATTTGGATGAAATATTGGGAATACAAATGCTTAGACATGCACATTACTCTTATATTATTCGACCATACAATATTTTATTTTTAAATTTTAACACCGTTCATTTTAATTACATGGAAATAAGCTTGTGGACAAATTAATATGTATATGGGTTCACATCTGCTGTTAGAAATATAGAGTTTAGGAATCTATATTGAATGAAAAATACATAATATGTGGATACAACTTTTAGAAAAAGAATACATTTTCTAGTATCAGTATTTAAATACATACATTTTCAGTAAAATTATGATTTAGAAAATCCTATAAATGCTCAGCCAATGTAAATATATTTTGTTTATTCAATAATAATACTATATAAAATATTTTATCACAAAGCATCTTCAACCACAAACGTAATAATTATTATTTAGTCATCAGACTTCTTGAATTACAGATGTGTTAAATAAAAAATTAAGAACTAATTCAATTCATATTTTAAACAAAAACAAGATAAGGCTATGCATTATACATCTGGAGCTATCAAAGTTAAATTTGACCTCGTACAGTTAAAATTAACTAAAAACAACCCGCTTTGGTGGCCGCATAGTCTAATGCGCTAATCTAGCAGTAGAATAGACTGTCGATGACCAGGAGATTGAGGTTCGAATCTCGGTCGGATGTACTGAGGCTGGTTTTCCCTAAATAGTTTTCCCACTCTCGCTCCTCGCAAATCCGGGTACACTTCCTCTAAATATGACCTTTCTAATCTCCAACAGCATTAGCGTAATTAGTACATATGAATATACGCCGAACGGGTAGTAAGACGTGGTGCTAAAGAAAATAGATTTAAACAACAACTTATATTTTTGTATGATATTAATTAAAAAATCTAAATTTTCATAGGGTTTATTAATTTTCTCTTTGTTTTATTGCCCTTCCTAGCTATACGCTAATGAAGTTGGGATATGGAAGGTATAATTTAAAGAAAAATGTACTCGAATTTGTGTGGATTAAACTGAGAAATCGTTTGGTAAAATAAAAAACATTCTCAGTACACCTCCGGAGGGAATTCAAACGCCGACCTTACATTCACTTGCAATACAAACTCAATGAGCTTGACATTTATCCCGCGTGTACACCGTTATGTGTTGTAAAGATTGCTAAAAAATTTAGAAAGAAACATTTTCCCACTCGCTTCTAGATCGGTATTTAGTTAATAAAAATGTGTTTATGTAGCTAATGGGTTAAACACACTTTTCAAACCAAAGATTGTGCTTTTTCCACATTTTTACATCCCCTCCTGTAAAATTAAGAACATTATAAAAAAAAGGTAAAAAATTAAAAAGGTACGTTATTTCTAAAGACCAGCTTATAGAAAAGCGTTAACTACGCTGAAAACACGTAGGTTGAAACTAAATAAAATATTTTTTTTCCCCCGTTTATATGTATATCCCTTAAATGTTTTCACTCTACAATTTCAGATGTTCATTTCCTTTCTGAGCTACAAAGCTACAAGCAGGCTGAGCTCCGTGTGGCGCAAACCCACTAATCACATAAAGAGTAGTAAAAAAAAAAGAACGTTTCGAAAAAAATAAAGGAAAATGGGCCAAGCTTCGTGAATCTGTAGATGAGGTTGAGGCAAGAGGTAAAGTATAGTCAGATCATTGTAAGAAAAAAAAATGATCACACATTTCTATAAGTTATTACATTTAATTGTATATACTCATACGCCATGTAAGATTTCCACTATTGAAACTTTATCTTTTCCACTATCGGCTGGCTAGGCCTGGCGTAGCTCCGTTAGCCTTATAATCTAACTAAAGAATAGGACAGACACAACATCCAGCCCCCCGGTCGTTAATTCATCATTGTGTAAGGGTAAGCTAACATTTCTCCAATGATAAAAAAAAAAAAAATGGCCATTGCTGGGAATCGAAACTGGGACCCTTATCTCATTGGAAAGACACGCTACCGACTGAGAAAAAGTGTCGGATCTATATAAAAAAATGTTTAAATACGAGTAAAATATTTAAAGCAATAATTAAAAAAAACATAAATTATTTCTATTATTAATAGAAATACTATACAAATAAAATAAAGGGCGAAAGTTTTTTGCAACGAAAAAGGAAATAATGGCAGAGGATAAGAGATAGAATAGTATGCAAGAAGGCGTTATAAAGAGAAAAAAAAGCGTGTGTGTGTGTGTGTGTGTGGAGACGAAAAAGAATCACATTCTATTTGGGTGAAAAAAAGGTGGAGGTCAGAGTTTACAAGGGTACCATCAACTTAATTTAGTAATTAATTAAAAGTGTAGCCATTGGCGCGGATACAAAAGGGGGTGGGAGTTACGAGGGTGTGAAGAGTTCAGCCCTTTTTGCTTGTGAGTGAACTAAAATGGGGGGTGGGGGGAGTTCACTTTTCTGACATTCCAGTATAATTAATCCTACATTTTATTACGGTCTTTTTATTTTTATAACAGTCTTGTCAGACGGGGGAATATTTGATTAATTGTTAGAATGATGATAAAAATTATCAACTTATATTACAGTAAATTTGTTAGAATATTTGGAAACGTGGATAGTTTTTTTTTTTCATTATAAATCCCGAACTTTATTTGACAGAAATTCTATCTACTTCGATAAACTTTTATATTATTGGGGAACATTTGATATCGAAAGGTTTGTAACTTGTTCACTTTTGTATCAACTAGTACTATATGTCATACGATTTTATACGCCAATTATTCATTACTAGATATAGGCTACCTTTTTATATTTCACAAATACAAACATATCGTACGATAAAAAAATGTATTCAAGAGCGTTTTTAATGATATTTCATATCTTTCATAAATAAATAATCCTATTTCTTTAAAAAAAAACCTTATGAAAAATCGACAATTTCCTTTGTGTTTGATGCTATAAAAGACCAATATTACTTACTATTAAATGCGGGTATAAGCTAAGTAGGAAGTTACGCTAGCGACTAACTCAATTATAGTCAAATTTCCTTATCTGATAGCTAACCGGCCCCGTGGTGAAGTGGTCATTGCACCTGGCTACGAACCTGGAAGTGCCGGGTTCGATCTCCTCCGGCTGGTTTCTTGGGTATTTTTGCCCCAACGGTCACTAGGGTTTGGTTAGTTCGGCTTAAGTTAGGTTTATGTGTTTCCACTGGTTCCACACCCTCATACTCACCATCACCTCATCTCATCGTGACATGGAAAGAGCTTCCAAGTAAAGGATGTACGACTAGTACATTCGGGAGTTTCCTGGGTAACCTTTCCACAAACTGGGCTACGAGTGATGTAGTCCGGACGCGCAATATTATTATCTGACAGCTAGAATAGTAATGGAATCTACTTTCACGAATACGTCAAGTGATGTTATCTGCAGCTGTTACTTTTGATAGATATTACCAATACCTATAAAACACAAATAATAAAAAGTAAAATGTTATCACAATGTTGGCCTCAAAAAAAGTTTATATTTTCTGAACGTTTCTTCCTACTAAAAACCCGATCTTTCAGTCTGTTAGCAATTTATTGATACTCACCTAAAACAAGTTTCTAGACCTACTTTATAATATTCTTATGCCAAAAGAAGTGTTCTGCAACTTTCAATTTTTTTATCTCTTCAAGAGAGTGACTTCATTATCAAATTTGGTTACTATATAATTATTTGTTTTATCTTCTCTAAAAGTGTCAATTTAATTCGACCTTAGCTATAACCTCTCTTGCGTACATTACCTATTTTTTTTATCCCCGCGGACTCTTATGGCGCCCGTATAAACTAAACTACCTTTCAACAATCTACGAATTTTAATGAGTCTCCTCGTTGCGCGTTATTTAACGACTGTATAATACAACCCTCTCATTTTCCTTCGCAATGAGTCTCATTACCCAAAGTAATACTATGACTTAAAATTGGCAGTGTGGGGTGAGAAACTCGTGGAGCGTGTGGCGCGGCGGGCGTGCATTTGTGAGCGGAAATTAAGATAGTTTGTTTAAATAAACTTTGTATATTTTTTATACTTGATCCTTTCACTTTGTATGCTTGATTTTAAGTGTATAGATGTCTTATAACGTGTTTTAAGAGCAACGCCTACTTGAAATAAGGTTGGGGAGAGGGGCTTTACCCCATGCTTTGAGATTTCTATTTTTTTTTTTGCAGCACGTCTTACTAACTGTTCGGGTTATACGCTTATACACTGATTACGCTAATGGTTTTAAGGATTAGTAAGGCTATATTGAGATAAAGTTCACCCGAATTTGCGCAGAGAGAGAAAGTGGAAAACAATTTTGTAAAAACTACCCCCAGTACACCCGACCGAGATTCGAACCTCGATCTCTCCGTCATAGACAGTCTATTCTACTGCAAGAGTAGTGCGTTAGACCATGCTTCCACCGAAGCGAGTAATAGTTATTTCTGTTAGGGACTAAACAAGGCTTCCAAGGTTCAATTATCGGTATATCAGATTAATTATTTATCATTGGTTAAATTAGGGTTTCTCCTTTCATTGATGAATTGAAGAAGTTAGTTTGTAAGTCGTGTGCCGATATAATCGGTTAGTCTAGTTTAACACAAAAAGTGTCTCAGACTAGCATAGGTGCATACTCAGACTAAATATCAGACTCATATAGTCTGGTTTGCTGATTAATGGAAGGTTGGGGTTCGATTCCCGGCCGGGTCTACTGAGGTTTATTTTTACTAAATTGTTTTCCACTCTACCTACTCTCAAATGCGGGCCCATATAATATCATAAATACCCTCCTCCTCATCCCATTAGCTTAATGAAAACGCGTATAGCCCTGGCGGATTGTAAGACGCGGTGGAAAAATTAAGTATCTGATAAGGTAGACATTAAAATGGTCATATCGCATAGAAATAAAGTAGAAAATGGAAGCCTAAAACAAGTTTCTTGATACGTTTCCTTATATTGATATGGTGGATTTTATAATCGATAGCTCTAAAGGCACACGTCGTATCCGCCTCAGTGTCCTTGGTTCAGGTGCTGACCAATTTACTATACGACCTGAACGCCCTGGATCCACGTTCGTCAGCTAACAACTCATAGCTAGATTCAAATATTTAAACTTACTGTGTTCGGCTGCCAGATAGTTTTACGTTCCCTACCAACGATTATAATAGCATTGATTTAAATGAAAGATAACAAATAAATAATCAGGGCTAATTTATTCCACACTTTGATTTTGATTAACTTTTAAACAATGGATATTAGTAATAAAAGTTGAATTGGGGGGACTAGTTTATCTCTATACCCTTTGCCTCCGTGAACCTCCCACATGTCTGATCTGGTTACTGGTGTGATCGCGAGTGTGTCTCCCACGGCAGCCGTGAGGTCATCTTGCCACCCTCCCCACGTTCAAAAGGGTGGTGGTGGGGGTTAAACTTACCTTCCCTTGTTGGAAAGAAATCGGCCAAGGTCGCTTTGATTGTCTTAGGAAAACTGCGACTCTGGTCGGGGAGATAGTGTTAGCAACTGTCCTGATCTTTACTGCCAGTTTTTATGTTAGGATCATAAATCCTAAGAAACACAATATTCATTGTTACTCTGGTTTTCGAAAGTTAGAACAAGTGACGCTCTAATACGTATTTCACTGTGACTCGTAAATTCTGAAAGATTTAACATTAAATATATATGTTATGCTTCATAGCATTATTCTACTACCAGCACCGGTTGCTACATCGTCTTAGGCAACAGGCTCGCACTGTATTATTATTATTATTATTATTAGCACCGCGTCTTACTACCCGTTAGGGTTATACGTACTTACGCTAATGTGCAATGGTAGGGTGATTGTGGGATGAAATGGAGGACCTACAGTTTAACGTGGAATCCGAACCACGGTAGAGGCCTGGCATTCCACACATTCACAAGTTGTGATTAATACAAGTCTTATCAGAGGTGAAGGAAGGGTTTGGCAATCAGATAAATCTGTGCCAGGACCGAGTATTGAACCCTGGACCCCCAGCACAGAAGTCTGACACCTTACCCCTAGACCACCAGGTCACCTTTCTCACACTGTAATGAATTGCCAATGACGGGGATTTTTTTTTTTGCACCGCGTTTTACTACCCGTTCGGTCTATACGCTTATGTACTAATTACGATTATGGTTTTTAGGGATTGGGAAGGCTATATTTAGAGGAAGTGCACCCAAATTTTCGTGGAGGGAGAGTGTAAAACACTTTTGGAAAATTCACCCTCAGTACACCCGACCGAGGTTCGAACCTTGATCTCTCCGCTATCGGCAGTTTATTCTCACACAAGAATAGTGCGTTAGACCATGCGGCTACCGAAGCGGTTTTGATAGGAATGACGAAATTCGAATTTATATCTGGTGTACTGGAGGTGGGTTTCTATATGTCATTTAATCGTGGTGGTTTTTCCCATCCTCTTTCCAAGCTGATTTCGGGTGCACTTCCTTTAAAACTACTCTTCCTGTCCCCACACCTTAGATTAAGATGTCGATAGTCGTGTATCAATAAAAAAAAAAGATTATTTCTACTACCTCGTATTCTAGGTCTCTATCTATTTAGTTTTGCTTAGAGCTAATTATTCTCTCCGGTTTTTAAAGACTTCCTGAATTTCGATACCGAGAACCAATTCTGTTTATCCAAGCGACTTGCCTTTGAGAGGATTTTGTCTTTATCTTCAAAGGGGAAGAACAGAAATACCGGATAGGGCTGCGTGAGCTATTTTCTTTGTAAATCTTATCGCTTGGAGCAAAAGTCATTTAAAGGATTGTATAATTGTGAATATAAGATGAACAAACACTGGAGTGGCTGGTAACAAACATGTTCTAACAATCTAGTTACACAACTGAGAATAGTCTATTTTTCTATTAACTATTAACTGGCTAAGTGTTCTTTAGTAAATAAATATCACCTGCCTCGATGGATACCTGGTCTAGTTATCAAGCTCATTCAGTCTGGTTTTCCCGTGACAATAGGGCTTAGGTTAGAATCTCAGCCGAGCACAACGGGGGTGGTTCCCCCCGAAATGGTTAAATGGTTTTCCCTGAAATGGTTTTCCACTTCCCCCCTCCACGCTAATCTGGGTACATTTCCTTTAAATCCTGCTTTTTCCATCATTGGCCTCATTAGCCTATAAGAATCTGTTGGTCAAATTACGCATAGCTTATACAGGGTGTCCATAATAAAATCATTCTCTCATTCTCAGAATTTCAGAGAGAGCTATGACCCAAAGCCCTTGATTTTCTGGGAAAACACAAGGGCTCACTAGTTATATTTCTTAAGGGTAAAAAAAAGTTTGCTGCTGCTACACCTTCAATGGTCAAACAATACGTAATGTTTTCTCCTATCAAAATTATCTTTACTTTCCGTCTCATTCCTCGTTAGCGCTCTTTATTCAAAACAACCAAATTGGAGTACAATTTACTTTCACGAATTTACTAAAACGAATAATATAGCAACGAACAATAAACTGACTAATCTTATTATTCCGTTATACTAAACGTTTACTAATTGTATCCCGAACAAAACTTTGAAGAGATGAAATTACTCGTTTGGTACGGATGGAGGAGGGGTAGGAAGGACGAGCGGTGAGGGTGGCGCAAGCCAACCCTCAAATGCAATTAACGATCAAATTTGTCATTACTAATCAGTGGAAGGGGGGGCAATTAATGGAATAAAGTTCCACACAACCGGAATTTGTCTGTATACTGTCCGGTATTTTGTTCCTTTTCTATTCCACCTTCCCCTCCTCTCCTCTTCTTTCTTCCCCTCCTTCCTCTTGCCATGTTCATGGTCGCACCCCATCCTTGGACGCGGGTCTAGATTGAATTAAGAACTGGAATTCCGACGACGCTCCAGACGCCTACAAGCATTCCTTGTAAGGGGATGTTGGGTGAGTGATATCATGTCCAGGGACATGTTGAGGAGTGTCGTTATCAGATTCTTTATTTGGTATGTATTCTCTCCTTAACCCCTCCCAGCTATCTTCGCGCCTCCTGACAATCGAACAAACAGTTCCGCAAGTTTATACTTTACTCTTTAACAAAAGGCTTTAATTTTTTTTAAATCCGTTTGGAAAGTTGTCTTATAATAAATACTAAGCATTGTTTCTAAAACTTATTGTGTGTATTGTTTTTACTAATTCACTCTTTCCCCCCATCTTCTACCTGGTTGAATGCTGGTTCCTTTACTACAGTAGCCCCATGGCTTCTTTGGTGCTGACTGACAGCTCACAGCTGACAGCTGACGGCTTTGAAAAGCTACTTGAACAAATTATGTATCCCTACGCCGAACCATATGATCTGCAAAAAACATTTGTTTAGCAGCTGTCACTTCTGACAGTCAAAGTTTAGGTATATACCTAAATGTTGACTGTCAAAAGTCAACTGTAAACTGTCAGTCAGCACCAAAGAAGCCATGGGGCTACTGTATATGTTTACCTCTATCATCCTTGCCAGCTTATATTAAGTCGTTAATAACCTTTTTGTCCAACAAAATTAAAAATAGATACAAACTATTTTCCTAATGGGACCATGGAAATATAAAATATGAAATGTACCGTACAATTTACAATGGTTGGCACGTCAAAAAGAATTCCTCTAAATTATATCCCTAACTCATTAGCGTAATTTAAAAAACTCGGTACAGACTGAACGACTAGTGAGATGCGACATAGGAAAAAAACTGACGAGGAGAATTATAAATAGCTATTCTCGAGAAGAAATAAATAAAAAATACACTGTAAAAAAGTATTCTCAATTAAGATGAACACGATCTATTCTCGCTCTATTGATTTAGAACCAGGTTTTCTAATCGCTTAACTAACTTTGCTGTTTATATTATTAAATGTACATTGCAAAAATTCCAGTCACAAAATCAAAGTTATTGGTTAACAGAATTGATGTGAGTCAGACACCTCATTTTAGTCGATAGCGTGTCTGTCATCTGAGCTAAGTGTCCTGGGATTGATTCCCGGCATGGTCCATAAATCAATCAATCATTGGCGAAATGTGGGTTTCCCCTTTGATGAATTAACTAACAGCTAGGCGATGGGTGATTTGTCTGTTATAGATTTAAGCTAGTTTATAAATGACATACCTTGGTGGTCGCATGGTCTAAGGCAGAGGTTCCCAATTTTTTTTGGCCACGGAACCCTAATTGATCATACTTTTTTTGGCGGAACCCCATTTTGATAATAACAAAAGTGATTGTACCTTGTAGTGTAGTTTGAATATTTTCAAGTTTAACATGAAAAGAAAGAATAATTATAAATAAAAAATAATTAATATAAGTATTATAAAACATTTATCGTACAAAAAAAAGTAACTATTTAATGTGAAGAATGAAATTTTTTCACATATTTACTTATAATAGCACTAAAATTAGGCTTAATGTCTGACAATTGAACGCGAAGATCTGAACTCGGAACCCCTTTGACCCTTCCACGGAACCCCAGGGTTCCGCGGAACACCTTTTGGGAAACGCTGGTCTAAGGCGTCACTATCGCAAAAGAATAGACTACAGATGACGGGGAGCCCGGGGTTCGAATCCCTGTCACGTGTACTGAGTTTTTTCGAAATAATTTTTCATTCCCCTTCTACGTTAATGTGGGTACACTTCCTTTGAATTCAACTTTCCTCATTCATAAAATATTGGCGTAATTAGTACATAGTTGTATAATCCTTGTGGGTAGTAAGACGCGGTGCCAAAAAAAAATCAAAATAGTTAGTCATGTGGTAATATATTCAGTCGGTTCAGAGAATATATGTTAAATATCTCAAATATATTTATTTTAAACTGTAATGTGTCTTATGTCCTTTTTACCCTAACTCTTGTCGCAAAAATTTTCTCACACTTGAATGAAGTGATAACCTAACAGCCAGGGGAATTTTAGTTTTAGCTTTTTTCCGTGCAAGTATGTGAAATAACTCCTAAACGCGCGGACATACCGTGTGGAAGAACCATTCCGATCGAAAGTCCGCCAGCCGCTGTGGTCTGATAAAATACATCCCCCCCCCCCCCCCCTCCCATTCGCCGGTCCACCTTACTTACCCATACCCACGGCCGCGTGACTTCACTGGTGACGTCATACGCTGGCTCGCTCGATTAGTTCGATAGGAGGGGAAAAAAAACCGATCGAGAAAGTTCGTTAAGTTGACTGTTGTTATGATTTCAAAACAAGATCGTTCCACGAGTAGGTCAGATATCGCCGGGTCATTGTGAAATTATCAGGTATTTTATGTATGTGAATGGTAAAAACACTAGCGCTTAAGTGTCTGAACCCGAAACTAGTCTATAAAGTGTCCCCCTCCTTTCTGTGTACGTATTTGTACTGTACAAATAGGAGACGCAATGTATGCATAACAATTATGTGGCTATTGATATCGGCAAAATGTTGTTAAATGAGTTGTTTGGGGGAGATGGAATTATATCGCAACTACATATAAAATCAGATTAATCAAATTTCAATTTGCAAAATCCTCGGTACTTAACCTCAATTATTAAACCTGACCCTATACCCTCCTCTTCCCCTCGTCACGACCAGTGCAATATTGTGAAATTATCTCTAGCGTTTGTTTGGCGTTTTTGTTTCCAACCACGCGGAGTTTACCTGCCGTGTTAATAATAAATAAACCTCATTGGGATAACACAAAATGGAATTATAACTATAGACCGTGCTTTCTTTGATAATATTTATATGTATTCATGGATATTCCAATATTCTTGCAGGAGACAAAGAAATTAATATAAAGCAACAAAACAATAATTTTACCAGTACAGTGATAAATATTTCAGCTACTATAGCTGAAGTTAACTAAGATAAAAACAATAAACATAATTATATTTGAAATATTTTATTATTTATCGCCACGTCTAACGACTTTTTCATGCTAAACGCAATATTATAATTACTCTAATGGGTTAGGGATGAGGAAGGAAACGTTTTAGATTTAATCTACTTGGATTTGTGTGGATGGAAAGTGGGGAACCATTTACAGAAAATCACCTTCATTTGACCCTACCGGGATTACAAACCCAGTCTCTCCATCTTGAGTATGCTAGTATGAAAGGAGAATGACGCCTTAGACCATTCGGTCACTGAAGTGGGTCTTGAACTATTAGATGGAAAAAATAACTTGTAACGTCTATCACCCTGTTTTGTAGTTTTATAAATTAAAAGAGGACTTTTTTCCTATTCACACACACTATCTTAATATCTATCTTTTCAATAGTAGAAATTGTATTAACATTCTTGGAAATAATTTTTCCCCATCGTTTCTTAGTAACCATTATGTTCAAACGCGTACATTAATTACGTTAACGAGATAGGGATGAGTAAAATAGGATTTTATGGGAAACTTACCCGCATTTGCGTGAAGACCATTTAGGAAAGCAAAAAAACTCCTTCATCACACCCGAACGGGATTCGAACCACTGGCCTCTCCTTCACCAGCAGTCCAGTTCAACACGAGAGAGTGACGCTTTAGACCAGGGGTTCCCAAACTTACTAAGCAGAGGGCCACATTAGGATATTGAAAGTGCTAGATGGGCCGGATTGAACAAGATACATTCAATACACACATTATATATATATATAATGTGTATAACATATTATATATAATGTGTATAACATATTATATATATAATATGTGTGTATAAACATAAACGTATAAACCAAATAGTTAGTAAGTTGCGGTGCTAAAAAAGAAACACCTTTAATATCATATATGGGAATCAAAAGTTATCTTTACATGTCATATTTTTACTAAGAAGGAAGAGCTAATTACTATCTTGAATAAACCGTTACAGTTTTTTTAAGGTTGATTGGGAAACATTAATAAACAGATCATTGGAAAGTGTGATAGCCTATATCAAGTGAACTTAAATATAATCACTTTGTGCCCATGATCTTAAACTTGTGGAAACACATAAAGCTACAATGCATAAACAATTTTTCCAATTTTTTTTTTTTTTTTTTGTATTTATAAATGTCTTCATAATTATATTATATATTTTATAAAACACGTCAAAATAAAAAAATAAAATTTCTAGAATGTTTTTATTTTGAAATGGTTTTTTAAATATTAAATTATAAATGCATTTAATTTATAACTACTATTCAATTAGTTCTTAGCAACTATCAGTGTGAGCTACGATAATTAAATACTGTAAATACATACAAATTAATATAAAGTCTGTTCAGCGTAGGAATTGTCTTCTGAAAGGTCTTTTCCCTACCAGAAATCTATTATATAGTAGGATATTGATAGGAAAAAAGACCTTTCAGAGAGTAATTCCTACCGTGAATGAAGTATAATAATAAAAATAAAATGATATATCACACTTCACATTCAAATATACTGTTTTCAAGGGTAACTGGATTGGCGAGAGGTAAAAAAGCAACCCTTGTCGTTGCATAGGGCACTCAATACAAATAACGCATTTGCACTAGCACTTTGAAACATTAAAGTTTATTGGATCAAGCGCCCAACAAACTAGTCTTTATTGTTTTCACTGTAAATATGCTCCTACCACCAGTTACTGAACCTTTATGAGTAAATGTTTTCGCAAGCTCAAGAGTCTAGTGCAAACGGCATTTTGACTACCGTTGTCAGAATTAACCCCACCTCTAAAAAAAACACATGATTTGGTGCCTGACTACATCAAAATATATTTATAATCTTAGCACTGTATGAATAGTACTGGTTCTTAAAGGACGCTCTGCAGAACCCTGCTGGTCCACGATGGTCTCCAAGGGTTGCCGCGAAAATATGGGGAAACTTATATTTAAATCCACAAGTAATATACCAAAAATATGTTGATCTTAGTTAATATTAATGTAACTTCCCTGCAATAATTTTTTAATCACGAAACATGCTTTTTTATTTTTAGTACGCCTTCTACGTAACAAATGGACACAAGGTTGAAAGGTGCAATGAAATATAAAGGATGTATCAAATGGAGTTAAACTTCGTTTTAGAGCATAAAAATAAATTAACTATAGCCAACATTGAATAGGAAAGCTACATAAACCAATACCAACCTTCAAAAGTGACATCTGTGGTGTATATGGATTGGCATATAATTGCATTGATATGAATAAAACTGGGAAATGTGTCTTATTACAGGTCTGAAAATTTAGTATTTAATTCCTGGAGGCTAAAAAAATACATTCGCTATGAACTGACATATGTTACTGTTCGATACTTGTTGAATTATCTATCTAGGATATAGCTGATGGTTTTACTTTAAAATTAACTTTGAATAAGCTTTGATTAGGCAGTAAACTAGCACTTATTGTAAATAAAACGTATAGCCTATAACTGAAAAAAAAAAGTCATAAAAGCTGTGAATACGTTAAAGCGTTGTTTCCCAAACTTTCATCAGTTGCTGTAAATACGTTAAAGCATTGTTTCCCAAACTTTCATCACTCGCTGTGAATACGTTAAAGCGTTGTTTCCCAAACTTTCATCACTCGCTGTGAATACGTTAAAGCATTGTTTCCCAAACTTTCATCACTCGCTGTGAATACGTTAAAGCGTTGTTTCCCAAACTTTCATCAGTCGCTGTGAATACGTTAAAGCACTGTTTCCCAAACTTTCATCAGTCGCTGTAAATACGTTAAAGCATTGTTTCCCAAACTTTCATCAGTCGCTGTAAATACGTTAAAGCACTGTTTCCCAAACTTTCATCAGTCGCTGTAAATACGTTAAAGCATTGTTTCCCAAACTTTCATCAGTCGCTGTAAATACGTTAAAGCATTGTTTCCCAAACTTTCATCACTCGCTGTAAATACGTTAAAGCATTGTTTCCCAAACTTTCATCACTCGCTGTGAATACGTTAAAGCGTTGTTTCCCAAACTTTCATCAGTCGCTGTAAATACGTTAAAGCATTGTTTCCCAAACTTTCATCAGTCGCGTATTACTTACAGGACCATGGCCTAAACAATCTACCCCTTCCTTCCCTTCGTATGAAAAGGAAATTAATACCTGTTATCTTGCAAAGTGTAAACGGTCGTTCTAAATTTTATTAAAGTTTTAGTAGTGAGCAAATCAAAGTATAGGGGATAAAAGGCTTTAAAAATTCAACAATTCTTCAAAATCTGCTTTAATTTGTTAAGCAAAATTACTATTATTGAATGAATCATCACCATCATCATAAACTCTTTCCAACATGTGGCCGGGTCAGTTTAGTAAAATGCCCCCCCCCCCCCCCCCGTCTTCCTCTATCCTTAAATAAATATTCGCTATAAATTTTAATAAAGCCTAATAGTAAGCAAAACAAAGTATAGTGGGAAAAGATTTTAAAAGTTCAACAACTCTTCAAAATATGATTTAATCTGTTCATCAAAATTACTAAATTTTCGTTCTAAATTTTAATAAAGATTTAGTAGTAATAAAAACAAAGTATAGGTGATGAAAAGGCTTTAAAAAGTTCAAAATGTCAAAATTTGATTTAATTTGTTAAAATTTTAAAATAAATATTATGACTAGTAAAACTTAGTAGGACGTCGAGTATCCCCCGAAATTCTTCAAGCCCCCCTGGAGGTACGCGTACCACGGCCTGCCTCAAAAGTATGTTTATGGTCTATTAAGGACTGTGGGATCCGACTCCTAACAAATCTATGTTATCACTATAAATATTGGATGGAATCCAAGCACCCGAGATAGCTCTACTCCAATATGTCCAGTATTTGGCACAGAAATGCCAAATATTTACAATCGTTACTCTCGTGAACACTGGCGGACGGAATGGAAAGGTTGAAACATTGAACAGAAACAAAAATAAACAGACACAGCGTTGGCTGGGTGTAAAACACTGCTCGATGAGGTTTCTAACTCTAAAAAAAAAAGTTAAGTCACATTGGAAAAAAAAACCCAGCGAAGTTTTATTGAACTAATCATACTTTATGGAAATCCCTGGATACCTACTTTTATATGCGATTAAATAAGGATCGTTTATTACCAGTACTAGTTAGATTTAATTTAATATCTAATCTAAATGTATGGGACAAAGAAGATTTATTTTTAGAGTAAATTAGCAACGTTTGTTCGGGGGAGAAAGGTGAGAAATTACTGTAGACAACTCTCTCTTTCTGTTCAACCAACCATGAACTGAACCCAGGTCTTTCCTGTCAATGTCAAGTATTATAGTACTCAAGAACAATTTATATGATATTGTAATAGTAAGATAGTTTTATATTTTGATAGTTTAATTGAGCTATATTAGTTATGATTTTTAACAAATTTTGAATTAAATATGTAGACCAGTAAACAAAACAAACTTCTGAAATGTAACTTTTAAAAAACAACGTTTGTTGGAGAGTATTTGTTATGTTATTTTTAATGGGTAGATATTACAAAGACGTGTCCAAACGAAAAAAATATTTGGTTACAAACCTAAAAGTTAGGCCAAAGTTAAACATCCTACCACTCGTATTATTACTTAGCTGTCTTTAATTATTATTATTATTATTATTATTATTATTATTATTATTATTATTATTATTATTATTATTATTATTATTATTATTATTATTATTATTAGCACCGCATCTTACTAACCGTTCGGGTTGTACGCACTTACGCTAATGTGTAATGGTAGGGTGATTGTGAGATGAAATGGAGGACCTACAGTTTAACGTGGAATCCGAACCACGGTAAAGGCCTGGCATTCCTCACATTCACAAGTTGTGATTTTTAATTAATATTTATGCGGAGCTTAGACGACGAAAAAAAAAATTAGTAATAAAGTTATCTAAAGATCCAAAAACACTCGTCATGTCGTAGAATGCCGCATTATTTCAAAAATACATTGCTTTGTATTACTTCAATTCAGGCCGAAGTTGGTCATTTCAAGCACTTCCTATAATTTTATGCAGTTTCACATTACTAGAGTACAAACATGACTAACTAGGAAACAAGGTCAAATGGGACACGTGTTTATATGAACCTTTTTCATGGTTTTTGTTTATCCTGTCCACCACTAAAGTGTATCCCACACGTTATCTTACACCCTGTATATATATTTGTAACTGCGGTTTGAAAACGCAATCGATGGGTGTCAAACGAATAGCTATTAAAATACTTACTGTACCGTCTGGAATCGAAGCTGGGATCGCTGGTTTAGTAGCCAGGAGTGTTGACCACTTGTCCAAGAGGCCGGCGCCTTTCTCATTTAAGCTCCACTAACATAATTAACGTATGCGTATAACCCTAACGGTTACTAAAACGCGGCGAAATTTGCTCAGCTAAAAATAAAGTACTCGTATATTTACATTATATGGGACCTCACCCATAACAACAAAGTAATTTGCGTATTTAAAATTGAGGTTTTGGGTTTTATTCAAGCGTTCTATTGCCATTAAGATTGTTGGGTTTGCTATTACATTATATGGGTGGCACCATACAAACTGCTAGACAACAAACTGCTCGACAAGCTATAAAAAAATATTTTGAAGGCTGGGTGGGTCAAGTGGCCGACACGACTTGGACCAACTGCTAGACAAGCTCATGTATAGGGGTACAAAGTGATAGACAACCAAGCGGTCGACACGAGAGAACAAATTTGTAAACAGACCAACTGCTAGACACGCAGAAACGACGTGGACCAAGTGATCGACACGAGTTGGACCATGTGATAGACAGCCAACCGGTAGACAAAATGAAAACAATAATTTTGAAGGCTGGGTGGGTCAAGTGGTCGACACAACTTGGAACAACTGCTAGACAAGCTCATGTATAGGGGTACAAAGTGATAGACAACCAAGCGGTCGACACGAGAGGACCAACTGCTCGACAAACTTTGATATCATCCAGTTAAGAGTGGGCTAAGTGAAGAACAGTTAATTTACTACACGAGTGTCCTTGTTTACACTCAAATAATTTTTCTCCCCAACCCGTCAGCTTAACCTCACACTTCTTGACATATTTTTTTGTAGGGTTTGCTAAAGTAAAAATGTAGGTAAAAATAACTCGAACTAATGATGACCTTATAAAATAATATCATGAATTGAACAGTCGTAAATAATTCTGCAACGCTGGCTGCAACATTAAAGAACAGTGAGCGCTGGTCCACACTTATGAACTATCTTATTTTTATATTAATAGATTAGAGGTGAGGAGGGTATAATTTAGAGAAAATATACCCGCTTTTTCATGAAGAAAGAGCTGAAAACCATTGAGTAAAAATTCCTTATTGGCCTTTATTAAAACTTGAAATTTGACAACAGTTTTAAAATAGTATGTAAAATTAGTAACCGGCAATAAGCGACAATGAAAAGGATTTTTATTGTTTTTCAAACAAATAATTTTAATTTATTTAGTGCTACATATTTTTTGTTTTAGCACCACGTTATACTAGAGAGTTACTACCCATTCGGGCTATAGGCCTATAAACTAACTATGCTAATGTGTTTAGGGATGAGTAAGGTTGAATTTAGAGGAACTGCGCCCAATTTTTCGTGGAGTGAGTGTGAATAATCATTTAGGAAAATCCACCCTCAGTCCACCTGACTGGGATCAAGCCCCGATCTCCCTTTCATCAGCAGTTAAGTATATTGCGAGAGTAGCGCGTTAGACATTGCGGCCACCGAAGCAGAGGCTACTTAACTCACTGGCCGTTAAGTGTATTCACAATTCCTCTAACTATTCAACCAAGGATATAGCTGATAGGGGCAAGGTAAGCTTATAAATATAGTTACCATAATATATAATGATCAAGTAATTATCTCCCGCTAATAATATAATACTATAAAAATAAACTTACAAATTGCAAGCATGTAACAATGGTCATTGCTTTATTCCCTCATTCACTGCAGTGCTACCCGCGTCGATGGTTGTGTGATCACAAGGCATCGCTCGCGTATTACATTGAATTGCCGGTAGCAAAGAGACCTGGTTCGAATCCCGGCTGGATATACTGACACATTAAAAAAAATTCACCACACCATTGAATTAGAGGTGATACAAAAATATGGGTACATTTTAATATTAATTTAGTGTTTCTACAGTATTTTATATCAACAAGAGAGTAGGTATATTTATTTTAGCTACATCCTAAATTTATTTATTTAGTTATTTTACCATCGTGTTCGACTACCCACTCGAGTTTCGGATTATAAGCATATGAACTAATTACGCTTATGGATTAATGATGACAGTTTATTTAGACAAAGTGAACCCGCATATGCATGGAGGAAAAATGGAAAACCACTTAGGAAAAACTACTATTGGTACACCTGGCCAAAGCCATTTGTTAATTTTCAGAATATGATATCTAGATGCGAGTAAATTCTCACTAGAACTTAATAATAACTTTGGCTATTTGATTCTTAAATATGCGATCCCTTACAATTATGTTAATTGTACGAGTGGCAGCAATAAGCCAACTACCGAATCGAAGGTGGCTGCGTTACCTGATAGCTCGTGATCTTAAAAAAATCACACATTTGTAGCCGACGATTTCCGCACGTCCATCATAGACTCTGCCTTAAAATATGATTGTAAAATGTCCCTGAGCACGGGATGATTCCTGGATAGCTCAGTGGGTAGAGCATTAGCGTACTAAGCCAAAGGTCCCGGGTTCGATTCCCGTGTCCAGGTGTCATTTTTCAAATTTCAGAGAAAATCAAGTATTTTTCTAGTGGAATATTTATATGGATTTAATTATTAATTTCCATATTTTCTCGCTGCACCGCTGCCTTGGCACCCCATTGAGAACGTCTGGCTTAGACTATAGAGAAGTGTGGTACGTGTACCTCCAGAGATACGTGACGTAAAACTGAGTCTTATGAATCATAAATTATTATATGACAGTAGTAAGTCTGATAGACAAATTAACGCAGATTTTGACGTAAAGTGATGGCATTTATTAGACTTTCTTTTCATCTCTTAAGGTTTTGTTTAATTTACTGCTAGAGCTTTGTTAACATTTGAATCGACCGTTTATACTTTTCAAGACAACATATATATATATGTATATATATATGCGTGTATTTCATTTCATAAAGAGCTGGAAAGGGTATGTTGGTTAGGGGCCGTCCTTAAATTACGTTAAGCCTTTTTTCATGATTTTCGACCCCCGCTCTCCCTCCCACACCCCACGTAAGGTACCGTAAGATTTTCCATGACACCCCCCGATAAAAATCCTTACGTAAGTTAAATTCTGACTCTCCACCCCCTCACAAAAAAACGTAGTGAAATACTGAACCTTCCTCCCTCCCAAAATCCCAAGTAATTTAAGGACAGCCCCTTAGGCCATGGCCTCCAAAGTTGGTACACAACTAACCAAAGCTCGTGAAATACTGGTATAAATCTTTTTACAGGTTTTACAAGCTAAGAGATAATAACGCCCCGAATCGTACCCAACCTTAATTCCCATCTAGTTAGGATTTAGGATTAAGAGAACTCGACTCTATTGGTATTCAAACTGACCAACTAATCACATGTGTTTGATCAAAACGATTTGGCGAACTTGACACTGCCCGAGACCTCTAATAGACCAATATGTCATATTTTTCCACCCTAGTCTTTTGTAACTATTGATAATCTCCAGACCAAAGGTTCACTTTTATTTGTTCGTGACCCTTTTTCATTAGGCAAAATAACTAGCGAAACCGGGCAGTAATAGTGTTAGTTGAGAATTTTTATACTCTAGTGTCAGTAGTCTTAGATTAAATGAGAAATAAAAGTAATCAACATATATATGATAAAAAATCACCGCATTTTACTTCCCATCCGGGATGAATTCATGTATATTAATTACGATATTGGGGTGGTGGTGATGAAGGTAGAAGTAATTACAGGAAATGTACCCACATTTGCGTGGGAAAATAGAAGGAAACAACTGAATAAGATACATCCAAAATACCTTCAGCAGGGATTTGAACCCCCACCTCTCCGTCAATGACAAACCAGTCTATTGCGCTAATGCGATAAAGACGTCTTCTTAGAGCATGTGACCACTAACACGGTAAATTGCTATTTTTGAGAACTACCAAGCTACCCAAAAATTTCACTAATGGGAGAAATAAGGAAGTCAAATGTCGCCGTATGCCAGGAGGCATGTGTACAATTTCAACAGACTGTATATTTCCACAAAACCATGATTTCAATCTCTCCCTTTTTATAGTCTAAACATTCATACACATAAAGAAAATATTGTAATCGTTAACATTTTCGGCCTCTAGATTCTCCGACTGGTTTTTGGCTTATTTTGGACGTGTCAGACCGAAGCGTCTTGCTGGCTGGGATGGTTAGGATAATTTTTCTGCTCGAGAGTATGAGAGTAGAGTATCTTGACGTTTTATCTCCTCACATTTAGTCCAACTTGTGTCGCCCACACATTTTACAGTCCGGTGGGCACTACACTTCTTATCTGTATCAGTTCTAGGAAAAGTTTGCTTGCGGCCTTGACTGATTACCGGTCAGCCAGCCTCCCATTGTTTAAACCAGTGGTTTTCAAACTTTTGCATGGTTGTCTTTGAGATTACCCCCCTACGAGCGTTCATATCCTAATTAGCAAATTATTATTTTCACTGACTCTTACTACTACCCATCGGACTATCCGTATTTATTTACACTTTTGGGTAGGTTTAGTTTAGATGAAATGTACCTTTATTTGCTTGGATAGAGAAGAGGGAAACTGTTTAGGAAAAAATCAACCCCGGTTGGAATTTGAATCCTGACCTCATCACCGACAAACCACATAAGCTAGACGTGGTTGAATTAATTATTATAAATTGCTTATATGAAAGATTATACGAATTCAACTAAAATGTCTCAAAAGCGTCTCAACCAGCCCAGCAAATATTTTTGAAGTTATTCTGGCAGCGCCCCTCGCCTGAACACAAGACTGTTAAAGTAAACTAAGTCAGCAAGCTAGTGTAATAGAAACCTAATCATAAACTCAACAGTTTTTATCATTTTAACCACTTCCATCTCTATTTGAATTTCACACCTTCCTATAATCATTATAATCACTTTAAAAACTAAACATAAAGCTATTCCCTCAACAAGCTTTACGACCTCGCCGTAAACATACCACGACCCCGAAAGGGGTCGGGCCCCCAGGTTGGAAACCACTGGTTTAAACAAAGCAGTAATGCTGCCAACCTGATGACTGCAATTCACTAGTTTGTATAACATTAGCAACGCCATCTATTTTGAGAGCTGAAAGCTCAACACACCGCCAGAGAGGGTAGTCTATCGATGGGTGATTGTTTTGAATTCCCAAGTTTTCGAACGGATCTAACGATTTTGCTTAAAATGTATATGAAGGTGTTGTTTGACCTCATAAATAACATTGTATGCCTGGTGTAGACTACCCTCATTTGCATGGCGGGAGAGTGAATACCATTTATGAAAAACTACCCTCAGTACACCCGATAGGGATTCTAACCCTGATTTCCCTGTCATCGGAAGTATAGTCTATTGCAAGTGTGATGCCTTAGACCATGCTACCTCTGAAGTGGGTTGTATAGAAACAGATCAAGAGGAATGGGGGGCGGAAAAATGTTCAAATATGCACCTAATTTTCAAACGCGTGAGCTACATACTAATAAAATATTTATGCTAGCTTTCTTGACATAATAGATTTAAAAACAAGTTCACACACTTTAGATTTACAATCTTGCGAAATGACAGGAACATTATTATTTGGTGGACTGTACTTGATTCAACATAATACATACACAGTATCTAGTAAAATACATCAAATGTAGGCCAATATCCGCATCTAAATAACTTCTGCTCTTTTAAAAACCTTTAGCAATACTCATATTTAAATAAGAAATGTAAAATAACTTTGTTGAGTATTTTATTTGCTGTTATAAGTTGCATTTCAGCGTTTGTAACAACCATAAACTCATACCGTTTGTCACACGGTCTAATAAGGCTTAAGAGTAGCTTGAATAAGAGTAAGCATTCCGACTGAGTGGATTGGGCTGATAGTTACCACTCTTGTGGTTTTTACATCTTCCTTTTACACTAATGCGGGATTATTTCTTCTTAACTTAGCTCCTTATTAATAAACCATTAATAAACCTGGTGCTAACGCAACATCAACAAAATGTTCTTAGTTTCGGTGTTTGATGGTCTAAGGCGTCACTCTCATAATAGACTTGACTGCCAATGACCGGGATATCGGGGTTCAAATTCGGTTTGGTGTACGGAGGGTGGTTTTTCATTAATGGTTTACATTCTCCCTACATGCAAATGAGACAAATCTCATAATAACAACATTCTTTCTGTAATCCATTAGTGTAATTATATTTTGTTTAGCACCGTGTCTTACCACCTGTTCAGGTTAAACGCTTATTTACTAGTTACGTTAATGTGTTAGGGATGAGAAAGATTGAATTTATAGGTATTGCACCCGAATTTGCGTGGTCGTAGAGTGGAAAACCTTTTGAGAAAAATCACCCTCACTGCACCTGACTGGGATCGAACCCTGATCTGCCTGTCAATTGCGAAGGTAGTGCTTAAGACCATGCAGTCATCGAAGCAGACTTTAATTATTTCATATGTGTATTAACTGAATGGGTACAGATACACGATGACAAAAATTACGGGAAAATTTTTACAATCTTTTACTAACTAGTTATACTTTTAAACTTTTTTGAATGATTCTATTTTGTTGAAAGTTACAAAATAGTGCTTTTGGTAAGAAGGTATGTTGAAAGTAAGGGTGGATAGAGCCTACATAATCTACCAACTTAGTTTCTGGCAGTTGCTCTTTTATATAAGATGGTATTTAATCTTGTTAATTCTTAAGGTATGATTTTACAATTTATAGCAAATATTTGTCTCCTTTCTTCAGATCCGATAACTCTTTTCATTCAGTGAAACGTTCTATATTCTCAGATACCATATTGTATGTATCAAAACCTATTATTTATTCGAAATTATAACAAAGCTAGCGTTAAAAAATATTTTTTTGAAGAGTGCAACGTGAAAGTAAATTATTAAAATTAAAAACACTATGGTTTAAGTTTATACATGTATAAGTGGACCTCACCCTTTTTGGGCTAATTAAATCCAGGGGGTTGGGAGGGCAGAAATTTATAGGAGGATCAAGACCATTCTAACACACAGCTTTCTACGTCCATGTTTATCATTTTGTTAGCTATGAAATAACTTGTCTGTCACTTGAGCCACTCTTAGCTGGATGATATTGAAGTTTG
This sequence comes from Timema podura, assembly GCA_033556935.1. Classification (NCBI taxonomy): domain Eukaryota; kingdom Metazoa; phylum Arthropoda; class Insecta; order Phasmatodea; family Timematidae; genus Timema; species Timema podura. The sequence continues at coordinate 20,803,916 of JAVRXN010000014.1, forward strand.
TCGAGCAGTTGGTCCTCTCGTGTCGGCCGCTTGGCTGTCTATCACTTTGTCCTCTTATATGGGAGCTTGTCTATCACATGGTCCAGCTCATGTCGATCACTTGGTCCACGTCGTTTCTGCGTGTCTAGCAGTTGGTTTGTTTACAGATTTGTTCTCTCGTGTCGACCGCTTGGTTGTCTATCACTTTGTACTCCTATACATGAGCTTGTCTAGCTGTTGGTCCAAGTCGTGTCGGCCACTTGACCCACCCAGCCTTCAAAATTATTGTTTTCATTTTGTCTACCGGTTGGTTGTCTATCACATGGTCCAGCTCGTGTCGATCACTTGGTCCACGTCGTTTCTTCGTGTCTAGCAGTTGGCTGTCTACCACTTTGTCCTCTCGTGTCGACCACTTTGTTGTCTATCACTTTGCCTGCTCCCTATATGGGTCGGAGGGGGTGACCTGCCGCCGCCTCTCCACGCTATTAGGAGCTATAAACAGAATTATTAAGTTTAGAGGCAATGGAAATGGTTATGTTTCCTTTGGTCTTGCTTGTCCCACAATCCTTTGGTGAGTTTAATCGCATGATTTATTTATCAAACAACATGGAGGTTTTAGCCTGGATTAACCTCCAATCAGATGTGTTTTAGGAAAATAATAAAATTAAAATAAACATGGCTAGCTGTAAGTTTTCGCCTGCCAAAACTTTAGCAAAGGGTGTAAATTAAACGTACTAAAATAAACAAAAGACACGTAATTGGTCCTTACAAAAATATTCTTTCAATCTTATTCGAATATCTGAGGGAAATAAACTCATTTTAGAAAATATTTAAGTTAGAAACATAAATTTATTGCTTTTTATTTTCATTTATTTGAGGTAATTATTTAACATGCTCTTTATGAACCGACTGATTATATCAGCACATAACTTATAATCTAACTTAAATCTAGAACAGACACAACATCCAGCCCCAGATCGTTAATCATCACATTTCACCAATGGTAAATTTTTCGACCATGTCAGAAATCAAACTCGAGACTCCTAGCTCAGTAGACAGACACCCTACCGACTGAACTAAGGTGTCCGACATAGAAATTTATCAATCAAGGGCGTCGCTCATTTGAAGGGATGTGCCTTGACATCGCGGTGCTACTTATGGGAAGATCATCTCTGAAGCTTTAAAACCATTAAGACAATCGTAATTTAATATTTTTGATCTTTTTGTTATGACTTGTTAAAAAAATACTTTATTTATTTGAGAAAGTGTAGATCTGTGTTTCAAGCCATTTACTCTGATTTCAAAACTGCGACATTTTGCGTGAAACATTGTAGAAAATGAGCTAATTTCCTTTCATGACTTAATTTGTTTTTATATAAAGGCCCGTTTCGGTGGCCACATGGTTTAAGGCATCACTATCATAATATACCAAACTACAGAAGAGGGGAAGATCATGGTTCGATCCCTGTCGGGAGTACTGAGGGTGGTTTTCCTTAAATGATTTTCCACCTTCGCTTCGCGCAAATGCGGGTACACTTCTTCCAAATTAAACCTTAATAATCCCTAAAACATTAGAGTAATTAGTAAATATGGCGTATAGCCCGAACGGGTAGTAAGACATGGTGCTAAAAAAAACTATACAAACTTTATTTGTAATCCTATATGAACAATGAACATGTAAATTGTTACTTCTAAGCTTCATTTTGTCTAGAGCCATATTTTAAAATAACAAACCACTTCTTAAATAACGCGGAATACCTTTGTCTGCACCGCGTCTCGACGCTCCAGAAAACAGTCCCCTTACTGTACTCAACACAAACCTTATTTTAAGGGGACCGCCTACCGAAACACCGAGACGCGTTACAGACGTTCATAAATCCTACTTTATAAAAGTAGTTGGTTATTTTATAATTTGGATCAAACAAAAAAAAAAGTTTTATTCGTTTGATGCTTCAGAACTGTCAATCCCATCGGAAATACTCTTGTAAGAGGATATTTCCCTTGAAATAGGTAGCACTTTTAAGGATAGCGATATAAAAGGTGAATGATAGGAAATACACTCCCATCAATGTGTGGAGATAATTCAAATATCTGCATGATAACCACATATTAAAAAACACGACCCGCTTCTGTGGCCACATGGTCTAAGATCACTCTCTCAATGGACTCGACTGCCGATGACGAGATTGGATTTAGAATACCGGTTGGGTGTATTGAGGTTATTTCCTAAATAGTTTTACACTCTCCATGAAAATGTGGGTACACGGTTTCTAGATTCAACCTTACTCGCCTCTAACACATTAGCGTGATTAGTGCATAGGTTTAAAGCCCGAGTAGGGGGCGTAATATGTGGTTCTAAAACAACAAAGTAACTCCATTACACGCAGTCTGGTTTCGAGCACCGACCTTGTATCAACTGTAACTATATTCGATGTGAGCCTACCACCTTAGCCTGCATGGCCAACACTGGGGATTACACTTGAATTCCTATTGACATAAGAGTGGGGGATGTTACCGCTTACACAGTCCGTTATTGCATTTAACAACCTTTAACCAATATAAAGACATGAGATTACAGTGACATAGAGATTTCCACAGGCTTAGAGGTGAGATGGAAAACTACTACTACTTTATTATTATTATTATTATTATTATTATTATCGTGTCTTACTACCCGTTCGGGTTATACGCACTTACGCTAATGTGTAATGGTAGGGTGATTGTGAGATGAAATGGAGGACTTACAATTTAACATGGAATCCGAACCACAGTGGAGGCCTGGCATTCCACACATTCACAAGTTGTGATTAATACACGTCTCGTCAGAGGTCAAGGAAGGGTTTGGCAATCGGATAAACCTGTGCCTGGACCGAGGATTGAACCCCGGACTCTCAGCACAGAAGTCTGACACCTTACCTCTAGACCACCAGATCACCTACAACTACTTATTAATGTAGCGCTTCCATTAGGCGAGTTTTCGCGATTGACTCGGATACGTCTTGGTATCGAGGGTTTACGACCAAGTGGTTCTGAACAAGTTGGAGCACGTAAACGATTTTGATATATTTCCTTAAACAAAAGGGGTGGTTAGTGTAGTATTGATCTCACAGCTGGTAAGTGAATTTACGTAATCCTACTATATGTACTGATTGCATATCGATGGAAAATGAGCTATTTAATTTTATTCTTAGTTATATCGGTGCTTATTTTGAATAGTCCTAATATTTACACAACATTCCACACATTCCCAAAAACAACCTTAATAAAACAGAAGTACGTCATATATAAAATTAAATAGGCCTATATTATATAGTACTCTCTTTCTTTTATCCATAACTAGACGGGTTTTAAGTACCTACTTACTGTCATGTTTTTCTAGCTGGGGATTTATGTCCATTTTAATTTATAAAAACTTAAAGATCCATTGACTACGAAGTTATACTCGTTTAAATCTAACATAAGTGTTGTTTTGAAATTGGCATACAAATTCTCGGCTCGTTGGTCGTTGCCATACTGTTTACTCTGGTCAAGGAAAGCGTTGCCAAACCTACCTCTGGTATCTTCTCGGTCATAAACATTTCGTTAACATCGATACCAGGTGAATCGCGTAAACACGCTTATTGAACCCAAGCTACTCGGATCAACAACGGTTTCTTCCAGACTCAGTTTATAATTAGATTTACTCGAACTAAACACGTTATACGGTGATAACTTAAGAAAAACTATTTTTAGAAATTATAAAATTCTCAAAATGACTTTGTAATATCAATATTATATATTAATAATATTAAATATGTTCTTATAAAACTTGACTATCCCCAATTCTCTATAATAAACTGAATAATATTTTTTCTATAATATCTAACTCATGGGTGACATTATCATAAATACTTATGCGTAGTATGTATCCTTATTTTACTATATGTAACAAATTATATTATAGAATTTTGAAAATAGCACGCGTGCCTGGAAATGATTTATTAAAGGCTTGTCTTCTTGCGAACGGGCGTAATTTGATTTCGACATAAGCATTACAACAAATGGATAACGCCTGTGGTCTAACTGGTCGGCAATCCCGCCACACAGATAAGCTCACCACGTCCTCTAATCGGAAGGTATTTGAACTACATTGATAATTTGTATCATGGATTTTTTTTTTTCACAGGCACTAAACACACACATGAATAAAGAAGTGGGAGTATCCCAATTTAATATTTACATGTGGTTTTTGAAAGTTCCTCAAAGAGGTTTAAATCAAACACTATGCAACGTATAAATTAATATGAACTTACTCATTAACTCAAAACAAATTACCTGAACTCTACTGCACAAGCTGAACAGTTCCTAAATTAAACTTAGTCTGTACAAAACCGTACGACTTTCTTTGAAATGAAGATGTGTTTTTAATGGTTTGATGTTTTTTTATTAGGTGTAACTATCGGGAACTTTATGAAACCACTAATCCCATTAATTTAAACACAAGCTTAATTATATAACAGTCACCCCCCTCCCCCCAGCCCCACATTCGTCAATTTCTCAATGTGAAAGAGAAACCCACACTTTAATCAATGAAATGTTCTTGATCTGTGCTGAGAACCGAACTTGGGATCCTTATATCAGTGTAAAGACAGCTAAAGTAGCCAATGAGTTTTATTTCAGTTCAAGGATCAACTTTTTTTTAAATACATAACCTGTGTTCCTTAACGTGTAATATTAGGAAATTCATACCAAGATTGTATGCAACATTTTTAATATAATATACTATATTTTTATGCAAACATATAAATGTCTAAATTATTTGGATACATTGGAGACATATAAGCTAAATACATTTCTTACAACTTTTACCTTAGTTTTACTAAACATTTGTGCAAATTTGCGATACGTATCATATTTTAAATGGAATATTACAACAAACAAACAATACTATACAGTTTTAGCATTATATGACCAGCAAAATCAAATTAGTTTTGTCCTAGAGGAATACTGATTTTGTTAAATGGAGGTACCAAAGATATGATGGCAAAGAGGGTCAATTTATTTGGTGTGTGTTGACCAATCAAAAGTTTGTGCACTCTTAAGCTGATAGAATATTCAAGTAGAAATTTATAAACGCCAGAAATTAAGTGGATTTATAATGGTGGAGCTGTCTGGCAGTAGGAGAACAAACAGGGAAGGAGGAAAATAAAAGGCCAATACAATTTTTGTTGTAATCCCTAATTAAATTATATCGTTCGATTCACAAAGTTCTATTCTATGCCTATATACAGTAATTATCGTTTCTCTCGCATTTAGGTTTTGATCAATTTTTCGAATTTTCAAGTGAAAAATTTCATCTTTTAAACCATATTCACAAGTTAATGAGGGTAACATAAAGTAGTTTGGTATTTCCAGTAAACACCAAACTCATGTACTAGGTTTTGTTGATATTTAACCTAAGAGCAACATAATGATTGGCACTATATCTGTTACCTGGGACCTGGTGGTTTCAAATCCCGGTCCCGGCACAGATTTATCTGACTACCAAACCCTTCCTTCATCTCTAACAAAGTGTGTGCTCTGTGAATGAGAGGAACGCAAGATCTCCACCGTGGTTCGGAACCCACGTTAAACTGTAAGTCCCCTCCTAATTCCACCATCATCATTCTCACGTATTATCTCATTATAAGGTGGTAGTGGAATTTGCCCTAATGGTGTCCCCACCTCAGAAATAAATTCCTCAATTCTCCAGGAGAGCAGACGTCAGAGAAGGTCGAATAACCAAGATCTATAGCATTAATCCCACCCCATATCTCCTACCTAGGCAGCCCCTTAAATAGTCGTAGTGAGCTTATGGTTCTTTTCGGTGCAAGATACTTTCTTTTAAATATATTAATAATAATAGCCTGTATATATTTTTTCTTCAGGTAAAGTGCCCTAGATAATGAATTATATTAAATATGTACTGATATTTGATACACAAATATAAAAATAACAAATTTGAAGAAAATTAGCAGTGAAACAGTTCGTGTTTTAAGAAATTTAAAATAATAATCCAGTTTTGCTCTTTTGTTTATTATTAGGTAATGTGATCTAGCGAGATATTATTAATTTATATATTTCACCTTCTATAAACGAGAACAATTTAATCAAATGCATTAGATATGCTTTTAACATGATTATTTTTAGTTTTCTGTTTTAGGTAAAGCATCCTTTGTTTTTATTTATCTACCTTTATTTTTAATCGATACAACATACATAAAAGCTTTAAACAGCAAATCTGAAAATAAAATAAACCCGTTTAAGTTCTACAATAAGGCACGAATATATTTTATTCAGGCAGACATGCCAAAAAGCACTTAAATCACTTAAAAAAAGACTCTTTACCACATTTTTTTTAAACTAGTTTTTATTAACTAACGCAATATTTTCTCTCTACTAAATAATAAATTACAAAAGTTATACTACGTCCTTTTGCACAAAATGCAGTGGATGTTATTACATCATGAGGTCAAACAGGGTCATGATCACGTACCACCGCGTTCGTAGCTACTATTTTCGCCATCGGTGCATAATGTAACCAAATTGCGGGTGGCGCCCGTGTAGCGAGTTGGGGTCGTACCCAATGAATACTGCACAACCCGTTTCACACGGTCATTATTTTACGCTCCTAATTTGCATTTATTTGTAGGTGGTGGGGCGTTCGTGCGTGTGTGGTCTGCTTGGCACTACATGTGTCACTTTGAAACACTAGGCCTTAGGGCATACCCGGTTAAGGTTAATTGGTAAGGAGAGGGGTACGGATGTAAAAAGTGCGTTAAGACTCGGTATGATTTGGTATTAAAGAAAAGATGTGGATAGTAAGATTGGTATTGAAGGTATGGAAAGAAAGGATGTGTTAGCTCGATAGTAAGATGTGGTATTGAAGGGTATGGAAAGAAAAGGATATTTCATAGCTCTGAGGATAGTAAGATGTGGTATTGAAAGGTACGGAAAGAAAAGGATATTTCATAGCTCTGAGGATAGTAAGATATGGTATTGAAGGGTACGGAAAGAAAAGGATGTGTCAAAACTCCCTGAGGATAGCAAGATGCTGTATGGAGGTGTACATACACAAAAGAGTATGCCAATGCCAAAACGCAGTAATATGTGAAATGGACTGAAAAGAGTGTGGTATTTAAGGGTATAGGCTGATAAAAGGTCTCTCAATATACTCCAAGGATATTACGTGGTATGTACGTGGTGTCTCACCTTAGTGAGACTCGGAGTAAACAATTACCTTTACTCAAACTTATAAATAGAGCTGAGTATTACCCTTTTTTAAACATATGTATTTCAGAATGGTATTTTTTTTACTCTACGAATTTAGTTAAAACTAACAATTATAGCAGAAAAAATAATCAACTCACTTGCCTCACTTACTTTTGACAAACAATATCATTAGTAATATTTAAACTTATAATTACTCAGGAAATATACAAAAACTGTAGTAACATTAAATTTAAAATACTGTACCTGTACTAAAGAACATGGTTCGATCACGGTCGTGTGTACTGAAGGTAGCTTTTCCTGAATTATTTCCCCCACTCTCTTCACGCAAATGTGGGAAAACTTGCTCTAAATCCAACCTACTCATCCCTAACCAACTAGCTTAATTAGTACATAAGCATGTAACCCGAGTGGGAAATAGGACGCACTGCTAAAATAAATATTAGCTACAACTTTCTAAACACATTAATTATTTCAGAATACGACTTACCAACTAACTTATATTAGTCCTACACCTCTAACCTTGTACCTAGGTATTTATAACTGAACAGAAGATTAAACCCGTTTGTCACTACCACCTGGTATCGAACGAATCCTGCTACCCTACACTTGGAAACCACTTGTTTGCTAAACGCTTGTAAATACAATATTTCTGTGCTTATATATTATTATTCAAACGTTATTATGCTAAAATGTTCTTTTAACGACATATTTAACAAAATAAGGGTCAAATTTGGAAGAACCGTATCCATATTCAGCTGGAAATAGTTATAAAAAAACTCAACGGGAAAAAACTATAATTCATTCGGACAAGGATAACCCGTGCTGATTGGGTCAAAGTCAGGAATGGTAACCGTTCTTCAAGCTATGCTGATTACTTATTCGTATAAGTTTATTCCACAAATGTTAAGATTGAATCTATTCATAAGCCTATATATATTTGAAATTTGGGATAAAGTGAGCTTAAGGAATTCTCAAAACATCCATTCATTCAAGAAAGAAGGTAATGGATTCTTAAGAAGGCCGCCTCGATAAGTGAGAAACTGCCGCGCAGACATTCAGCTCTAACGCAATATTTAATTCTACGATGAGCTGTTTTAAAATATGGTTCATGCCAAAATAAAGTCTAAAGATCCTATCAAGGCCCTCTTTTCTTAACAACCTTTTAGTTTGAGTTTTACTGATATAAAAATATGTGAAAATGTGGCATTAGATCATTTTAAATTACTTGTTAAGCATATTCACGGAATTATGAGGGTAGGCTGGAATGAAAAAGGGCTCTAGATTTAACCTTCCTTCAAAACAAATACGGTAATTTTTTGATAGGCTCACAAGAGAATATTTTAAGATACTCATATTTGAGAACTAGCAGCGAGATTTACTCTTTACCTTGAGATAAGAAGTTTCCTGCTTTCCTTTCCTTTTTTAGCACCTGTTCAGGTTATACGCATACGTAATAATTAAGGTAATAAACTAGGGATGATGAAGGTTATATTTAGATAAAGTGTACCCACATTTTCATGGAAGAAAATGGAAAACTATTTTGTAAAAACCACCTTCAGTACACTCGAACGGAATTCGAACACCGATCTTCCTGTCATCGGCATTCTAGTCTATTGCGAGAGTAATACCTTAGACCATGCATGCTGCCACCGAAGCAGGTCTATTTCTTATTGACTTGACAAAGGGTGGTTGTAGGCGAAGGGTATAAGCTTATACAGAATAAATTAGTAGTTTCAGAAAACGACAAATACCATTGTGACCTAACAGCGATTGATACTTTCTCGCTGACCGAGGCGAGACGTACGTGAAAATTAACCAACCCTGCGTGGTTAGGCAACCTTCAGTGTTGTTAAGTCATGCCGTTGCCTTTTACCCCTTATTGGAAGGCTTCGTCAAGGCAACTCTTTATGACGTACACAGCGAGTACCGAGTGGATGTGGAGGGGGTCACCGAGGATCTCGGTCCTTTTAAATATACTGGTCATGTGATAAGCCTGTGAAGCGTAGAGTTTGATATTGTTTCAAAACCTTACCCGGCTCTTTGAAGTCTTCCGACTGTTTCGTTCTAAGCAAATGCTTGAAGCCTACACTACTGTATGTTAAAAAAGGTTAACGCTAACTCGGATTTATCTAACCTTCACGGTGGATTTGTAGGTAGAAAAAACACACACACACGTATGTATGTATGTGAAATCAGAGGTGTCCTTTTTGATATTCAGGTCTTACTTTAAGATTACAAAAAAGACAAATTAAGAGATTGAGAATTTTTTGGATGGTTAAAAAAAGATAATTATATTGTATTAAATACACAAAAAATAGGAATATATAATATATATTTAATTACAAAAGGAAAAAAAATTGAAATTTAAAAATTAATAAACCGATTTTTGGAATTAAAACAGTGACAGTAGATTTAAATGTTTTTATATAAAAACAATAATTAAAAGTCAAAATAGTAAGTGATAAACATTAAATTATGGATGAATATTGCAAACTTGTATAAAATGTAATTTAGGAATTAGCCCCTTACTTGAATTTTTAGAATGTTTTCTAAAATGTTTCCGCCTTACTTTGTTTAGCCGTTACGCATTAATAGGCTACAATTATGAAGATTAATTAGCTATGTGTCTAATCTCCGATCTCTTGTACTATTTTTACTTTTGATATAATTAATAAATTATTGTAATTATAAATATTTTCTACCGCATGATTAGGATGGATTTTGAAGTTAATATGCTTCTTATTTATAAAAGTTAGTCTTACAATTGTCTGTCCTCATGTCAGTCTTTCCTTTCTTTTTTTTCTTACTGTCTTTACTTTGGGTTGCAACCAGAAAAAATTCAACTTAATATGTAATGTTATATGGCAATACCTAAAGGCCAAATCGTGATTTTGATTCTAGATCTAAAATTAAAGGCAGTTTACTCGTGACTAATATTTGAAAATTAAAAAATGAAAATAGCTTGAATGATTTTTTTCATAATACTAGTTCTTTAGGATATTTTTTATATGATAAATAACACTTTATATTTGTTTGTTTTTAGAGAAAACCTATGATTGCCTTTTTTTTAATTGAAGTTTTTAGAAAATGTATTTAATAGCTTAGTGTAGAATGGGTACTTAGGGAATGTTTGAAATTATAAAAAAAAAAATCGTTCATTTATTGTAGACTCTTTTTTCAGGAAAGATCACCGCTTCACGATTTTTTTTAAAATGTTGACACACACTAGAATAGACTAAATGAGAGAGTTTGTACGAGTTTGTCATAACATTTATTTGCTTTTTTGTTGGTGTTGCTTCACTTTATATTCAGGTGAATCAATATGAATATTATTTCTCATTTCATTTATTTGAAGTATTTTACGTGCACTTTCTGAACTGACTGATTAAAGTATATCAGCACAAGACTTAATTATTAGGTCTATTAATTATTAAGTTAATTATTAACTTAAATATATAATATACACAACATACAACCTCCGCCCGTTAATCCATCACTGTGAAAAGGTAAACCCACATTTCACCAATGATACATATTTCGGTAATGCTGGGATTCAAACCTGGGACCCTTATCTCAGTAGGACAGATACGCCACTGACAGAGCTAAGGTGTCAGACATGAATATTCTTTAAGTTCAATCTCTTCATCCTCTTTTTAAGTTTAGTTGAACAATTTTAAAATATCTGGCAATCACTGCAGTTTCATTGGTAACATGAGAATATAGAAGTGCTTGAGTAGTTCTGGTGGATAAATGGTGGCCTCCCCCCGTGACCGAGGCTAGTGAGGTAGACTACAACTCCTGGGGATCGTAGATCGATTCCAGGAGCTTAAAATAGCTATTTGTGGTTGGGGTTGTTATCTTGGCCAGATAGTAGAACCCATCGCTACGGAAGGGTGCCCAATATTGGGGGTCCCCTTTGATTTTTGTAATTCCTCTTCTGAAGCATCTATGTGTTTAGAAAGTGCACATAAATAACTCTTTTATATTAAGAATTAAATAGCCAAAGCTATTAATTTATGCTATTAGTGGGAATTACTTCATCTAGATATCATATTCTGAAAATTGAAAAATGACACCTGGACACGTCCGGCTCGATTCCCCTGTCCAGGTGTCATTTTTCAATTTTCAGAATCCTTTATATTAGATTAGCATTAGTTTAAGCCAAAGCTATTATTTATGCTATTAATGGGAATTACTCCATCTAGATATCATATTCCCGAAAATTGAAAAATGACACTGGACACGGTCCCGGGTTCGATTCCCGTGTCCAGGTCATTTTTCAATTTTCAGAACCTTTTATATTAGATTAGCATTAGTTTAAAAGCTTACAAACATATTCCCTATATTTCATACAAAAACAAATCAAACCAGAACGATAATGAACCTTGAAATAAGTGTGGACCCGCATCGGTGGGCACGCATTCTAAGACGTCTAGATCATTTTCCAGTGGTGGAGAGGTTGAGATTAGAATCTCGGTCGGGGTTTCGCTTTCTCCATTCTCTCTCCATGCTGATGTGGGTTCACTTACAATAATCAAGCTTCCTTATCCCCACCCCTTAGATTAAGTTGTTAGTAACCTCTTTAAACATGGTAGTAATTTTAAAGATGCACCCACATTAGATTAATTATTTACTGGCACGATTTTAATTGAGTCTTGACAAAGTTACCATGAATATACGGTATTTTTTTTTATGAACAAGTATTTGTGTATACATTTCATATATATATATAACCACACTTTACAGGTCCGACACCTTAGATCATTCGGTAGCGTGTATGCCTACTGAGCTGAGAGTCCCTGGTTTAATTCCCGACATGGCAGAAAATAAATCATTGGTGAACTGTGGATTTACCCGTTCACAGCGATTAATCAACGGGTGGGGGCTGGATGTTGTGTTTGTTCTAGATTTAAGTTGGTTTATGAGTCGTGTACTGATATCAGTCGATTAAGAAAGTACACGTTAAAACCTAAAATAATAACAGCGTACATTTGTGTTTAATAAGCCACAATTCTCAATAGTATTTTAGTATACCATTTTTAATGGTTATTCCAACCAAATATGTGAGAATATAATAAATATATACATTATTTAAAAAATACTTAAATCAGATTGTCACATATTTCACAGTTTTATTTTCTATAGATGAAATATTTTAATCAGTTCGTTGAAATATATGCTTCATAAAGATGTACTTAGACGCGGGTCTCGCTGCTGTTTGGGTCTCACCTTTGCCCAAAGCCTTAAACTTCAATGCACTAAGAGGACAAAAAAAAACTTATGCTCCCAACTTGGGTTTTCTACATTTTTGCGTGCAAAAATATGGAAATCCTATTTGCTTCTATTACATGAATAAAATATCAAGCACATCGCCAACCTTCCCTCGCAAACAATGTTTTTGTCTCCCTTAGACAAAAAAAAAAAAAAACGGTAAGACTATAAATATAGCCTAGTTTCACAGGGTTGTTTATTTTCACGAACGACAAACCTAACTACATGAATATAAATTGTCTGAGTTTTGTGTTTGCTTTGTTATTCATTTTCACGAAAATGCAAATTATATCTTTACTGTGATACTTTTATTTTCATTACTATATTTAAAAAAAATATTCATAACAATTTAATCATACACTTGGTTCAGAATGCACTGAACTAGCTTTTTAACAGTATAACTTGGTGTTTACCTAAATTTTGCTTGGATAAATGAACCAATACATAATTTTATGAATTTGATTTTAATTCAGATTAAGTATTAGATCATTTGAGGACGGTATACATTTCGCTCACATTTTTGCACCCATTTTCTAGAGCAGCTTTAGTTTTTAAATATCTTTAAAACTGTGATATACTTCAAAAATTAACTACTCTGATTATTTACAAAAACTTAATATTTTGTATACATCTTACGTTATCAGTAATCTATCCTACAAATATGGTTTGTACATTTTAATCTATAGTCTACTCGAAACTTATTTGACATTTAAAAATTGCAACTAGCTTTCCTATTTTTACACTCAAAAAGGATTGTGCTTTGCAGATATAACTTTTGAAAGGTGGAGACAATTTTGGTTTGTTGTAAGGTAAATAAAATTACCTCCCTTTATTTATAGTCTGCTCTAAAAGCGGAGTTTCATTTATAACAACGTCTTAATCTGGTTTCACGTCGAATAGTCGACTATTTCCAGATCAAAGGCAGGCTTGTGTCTCTTTTACTCTTGTTATATTTCTGTTAAAAAAATTGAATAAACACTTTGATGTATTTCTTTTAAGACAGCGCAAGGTACGTTTTTATTTTACCTGTAACTTTCGGCACTTTCCATAAATTTCAATGATAAATACTTTTCACAAAGAAGTATAAAATGAAATACTTATGTGCCTCATGTAATATTTTTTCTCTTAACGTCCAGAACAATGTGTCCAGCCCATGATCTTTGCCCTATTTTATTCTTACTTGCCAATCTAAACGGGACGTTTAAATAAATCAGAGGAAAAAGGCGTATGCCGATTTGCATAATAGAAAAACGTGTTGCACAAAAGTATACCAGCTATCTTATTAATTATATTTATTTATTCATAATATTACTACATTATAAATAATTATTTTTATTTAATAATTGTTAAAGCTAGTTTGATAAGAAATGATCTAATAAATTAAAGTTACGATTTTTTTATTTTAGTTTATTGTATTACAAAATTGTCTTAGCTTTTAAAAATTTGAAAAGAGTACATTTCGTTCAACTATGTAGAAACTTGTAACAAATGTTAACGAACGATAAATAAATAATAATAATAATTCCATTTCAAAATGTCCTCTATTATAGTGGTGACCAAAATCAAAAGACCTTTAACAGACCAACACTGAAACATACATAATAATACAACATGTAAAAATGAATACTCAAGAAAACAAAAATAATTAACTAAAGATATTAAAAAGAAAATGGAGTTTAAAAAATGATACAATGAAGAACCGTATTAAAAGCAAAATAACTGTGCAGAAAAAAAATAAGCATTTTTGATAGGGAACTTTCTTAAAATATGAGTTTGGCTCTTCTTTTGTGATACATTGATATCTCTTAGTAGCGAACACCTTCCGGGATAAAAAAAAGAGTCTGTTACACAGAAGTATTAGCTATTTGGAAAAATATGTTTTTAAATTATATTTCTTAAATACAGTTTAATCTTTATGAACTTTTTTTTTAATGGATATTGCATTGTGTAACATTGTATTCAGGATAGTTATGACTACTGAATAAATACTGTACATATCTTACTGAACAAATTGCATAATACACAGAACAATGCACAAACGAAATGAAATATGAACAGTAAGTCTTTTGTTTATGTGCGCACGAGCACCGTTGAAACTATATACAGCTCACATGTCACGCAAAACAGTGTCACTCCTGAATTGCTACAGTCAAATACTATGAATAGGACTGGTGTTTTCAAATTATGTCTACCTTTAAGAGATTTGTATGCATAATATGCCTCTATAGAAGAGTCCATGTTCGTTATTGAGAAAGTCCGTTATTTAGAGGTTGTTTCATCGTAAGAGCCCTTGTTATTTTGCCAGGGAATTTTAAACTGTCCGTTATAAAGAATTTTAATTTAATTTTAGCACCGCGTCTTACTACCCGTTTGGGTTATACGCTTAAGTACTAATTACACTAATGGATTAGGAATTGGGAAGGTTGAATTTATGGGAAAAGTGAACCCGCATTTGGTGGAGGGAGAGTGGAAAACCATCTAGGAAAAACCACCCCCAGTTCACCCGACCGAGATTCGAACCTCGATCTCCCCGTCCTCAGCAGTCGAGCTCAACACGACTAGCGCGTTAGCCAACTACGCCACTGAGGCGGGTGTTATAAAGAAGAATCCGCCATTCGCAGATTTCCACTAAGGGAGATTTCACTGTAAAAGCCGATTTTGGCAAATCTGGAGTTTATTGATACAACGGTCCAGAAAGGTTGCTATTGAAAATATGACCAGCAAAAAAGGCATCACAATAAAGTTTACGTGAGAAGAGAGTTTGGAGCTCTAATAAAAATTTCTTGTTCTATCATAATCATAATAAACCTGGCTAATAAATAATTTATCATAGGAAGCAGCAACAAATTTACGTCGAATGTTTTCAATTCTGAGAAATAATCCAAGAATACTACAGGCATAAAATAGTCGACTTTCTTAAATGAGGTAATAAATGTATTAAGTTCAAGTAATTTCAATAAAGGGTAAGATATTATATGGTCAACATGATAATGACCTGCTTCGGTGGCCGCATGGTCTAAGTTGTCACTCTCGCAATAGACTAGATTGTTGATGACAGAGATTGGGGTTCATATCTCGTTCGGGTGTACGGAGGGTGGTTTTCCTCTAAATGTTTTTCCACTTTCCCTTAACACAAATGCTAATACACTTCCTCTAAATTCAACCTTTTTAATTCCTAGCACTTTAGCGTAGTTAGTACATATGAGTATAACCTGAACAGGTAGTAAGATGCGGTGCTTAAAACAAAAACAAACAAAAACCTGATAATAAAAGTAGGGAGCAAATTATGTTATCATTGACCATTTTATGAGTACAAATTATAAGATTAGTTTTCCTAGTAAAAGATATGGATTTGATCTTTGATTTATTAATAGACATTTCATTTTTCAGAGATCACTAGGAAATACATTTTATTTTATAATTCTATGCAATCTGCATTTGATTTGATAGTTTTAGACAGTTGGGCATAATACGCGGAAAAGTAAATAACTAGATGAGTTTTATGTATCTAACAGTGTTATCAATAAAACATTAAAGAGAAGTGAACCTAAGTTAGACACATGACAATTTAGACAAGTTAGACAATTTACATACAAGTGAGTTAGGCTAAATTTACAGAGTTTCGAGAGAATAACACTATGCTGAAGTCAAAACCCTTACTTTATTAAAAAAAAAAAAGTGTCAGCTTGTCTTTGAGTAGAGAATTGAAGGGCAAAATACAGAAACTCCATTAAATTCGTGACAGTGGATATATTTTTTTAAAGAACAGCCTTGTTAATTGTCTAGGAGTTTATTTTTACATTCTCGCTATCTTACAGGTAGAGAAAGTATTGTAATCGTCAATCGTGAGTAAATATCTCCATATTTAAACAATAGAGCGAGAGAGTCCGTGCGGAGTTCCGTACCATTTATTTAAGTGGTGAAAAGTATGATCATGTATTATTTTCTCGAATTGTTTAGAGACAGTACTAAAGAGACAAATAGGTATATAGTTACAAACATTTGTTTATTTCCCCAGTTTTATAAATAGGTAGGTATGACAACATATTGTTTCCAACTTTAAGGGAAAAGTTTATTTGGTAGGCTAATGTTTAAAATATAAGCTAACAATGCATTGGAGGTGTTGGAACAGACTTTAACAATGAAACTTGTAATTCCATCTGTACCGGCACATCTAGATGAACTCAACTTTTTAATATAATTAGTGACAATCACCGGGTGTATGCGCTAGGATACAAGGACTCGTTAGTTTCAATAACAGGGCAGAGCGCGACAGGAAGATGGAATTAAATACACTGAGTGAAAATAGTTCTCAAACTCAGTTGCATTCAATAAAGGATCTGTTATAATCCCGCCATTAATTTTAGGTTTGATTCACACGATTATTTTTAAAAATTTCCAAAATAAGGCTTGGGTTTGCATTTGATACTTTTTATATTAGTTTAAGTATTTAAGCATAGAGAAAAACCATTTCGTAAATTTGGAGGAATTTTGAATAGTATTTGAGGAATATGGCTTTTGATTTTCCTTCGGAATAATTTGGTAAAATTTTCTGTAGCCAAGGTTAAATCCTTAGTTAAATAAACACTAGCCTAATCGTTATAAAGCCATATCATTATAAAGATTGAAGTAATCACCACGTGCATAATCAATATAATATATGGTGGAAGTATTATCATTTTAAGTGTCAATGGGTACCTCTAGTGTACTCAGTAAAGGTGGATGAGATATATCAATATTTACTATTATTATTAGCACCGCGTATTACTACCCGTTCGGGTTATACGCACTTACGCTAATGTGCAATGGTAGGGTGATTGTGAGATGAAATGGAGGACCTACAGTTTAACGTGGGATCCGAACCACGGCGGAGGCCTGGCATTCCTCACATTCACAAGTTGTGATTAATACACGTCTTGTCAGAGGTAAAGGAAGGGTTTGGCAATCAGATAAATCTGTGCTAGGACCGAGGTTTTAACCCGGACCCTAAGCACATAAGTCTGACACCTTACCCCTAGACCACCAGGTCACCCAATATTTACTAATTATTGAGAGCTATGTGTTTCCAAGGGGTGGTGGTAACTAGCAAAAACATGGTCTAGAAGGTTAGTGCCATCATTATCAGTTCCGTTAAATTGTTCTAATCCTATTATATTTGTCGAAGCTGAGTAGCTTTTAATTTAATGAATAATTGTATATTTTGAGCGTGATGATATTTCCAATCAATTTTAAGGCAGTTAAAAATCATCTAAAAATTATATTCGAAAAGAATGGTTACATTCAAGAAATGTAAAGTAATTACAACATATTTCGACTGTTGTTTAAGGAGCAAGATATAAGATCCCAATTAATAGTTTCTGGTTATCAAGGGGTTGTGATTTCAATACAGACACTTTTCATATTATTTTCTAGATCAGTTCTCCTGGCCACACCAAAAATAGAGTCAAAGAGATGTATTACTGCACTACCACCTTTGGAACAGTAGCTCCTTCATGAAACTAGTCAGATCTATAAATATTATAGTATAGTAAAGTGCAAAGTATTTTTCAGTAACATAATCACTAGAAAGCCAAGCTTTAACCAAACAAATAATAGAGAATTCATTCAAACAAACATTTGTAAATAATTCACTGGCTCTAGTTAGAATACCACGACATTTTGATAAAATAATACAATATCACTTATTCACTGGGAGTTGGTTTCATGGGATCGTCCAGATGTCACTCGACCTCAATAATAATATAATAATAATAATAATAATAATAATAATAATAAAATATAATAATAATATATTTTAACATTTAATGTGTGATATTGAAATAAATTAAAAACCTTTCATAAAGTTAAAACATTATATATATCTTTGAAAAATGTTATAGTTTTAGAAATTAATTGCTTGACACTTTAACTATAAATTTTCAATCAATTTATTTGCTAAATTATAATACTTTCAAATAAATATTTATAACATTTTATCAACTTTATGAAATGTTTTATTTTAATCATTTTAAAATCACGCATCAAAGGTTTTACATGTAATTATTATTAGTACTATATGTTTATTTTACTGTCAACTATTTTTCACAAGTGTATTTATCAAAAGTACTCTTTTGAATGTGAAAAACATTTTGTAATACATTAGACTAGAAAAATAATTATAACTTCAATTCACCATTTTATCTAGCATCAAAATTTATAGTATTTCTTTATTTCACTTGTATTCAAGTCCTAAGTATTAAAAAAAATCATAATTGTGTTATTTGTTTATTACTATTATCACTAAATTTTTATTTCGCTACCCGCCTCGGTTGCGTAGTTAGCTAACGCGCTAGTCGTGTTGAGTTCGACTACCGAGGACGGGGAGATCGAAGTTCGAATCTCGGTCGGGTGAACTGGGGGGTTTTCTAAATGGTTTTCCACTCTACCTCCATGCAAATGTGGGTTCACTTCCTCTATATTCAACCTTCCTAATTCCTTACCCATTAGCGTAATTAGTACTTAAGCGTATAACCCGAATGGGTAGTAAGCGTGGGACTAAATAATAATAATAATAATAATAATTTTAGTTTCGTTTTGAAAGCTTACGTTAAATAAATATTATTTTAAAATATTAAATGTCGTAATTTTATATTATTTCAGGTGAGTGTTTGACTTCTCCCTATCTTACTTACAACCACTGGTATCTATGACTGTTGGTAAGTGAAACAACACATTTTGCTGGTAAATTATATCATAATAGTCTTAAGTCACTATTACTTCAGTTCCATATTCATATGAAGAGCCTTTTAGAAAATAAAATCTTATTTTTTGCTGTCAACATTGATCAATTTTTTGATATTTTGATAGTGTTATTTTATAGGTATTGGTAATATACATCAAAAGTGACAGCTGAAGATTACATGACTTGACGTATGAATACGTGGAAGTAGACTTAGAATATTTATATTAGTCAGAAAAGGCTCTTTATATGAAAATTGGACTGTTTTGTTGGTGTTTTTTTGTGCTTCTGTTCTAGATGATACCCGCTAAAATTATTATTTAAGAGCTTAATTTGTTGTGCCACATCTTTTTTTTTACTGATTCATGTCTTATTGGTTATTTAAAATAGCCACGACCATCTTATTATAAAGGGAAATGATGAAATAATACTTATCACCGCGTCTTACTACCCTTCGGGCTATACGCTTGATGAGATTTAAAAAAGATTAAGTAAATTCTAGAGGACTAGTCTGGAAGAAAGGACGGTAAATCAGTGCTAGATCAAATTCTCCGGTATATTCGGTTAGTATTTCCGGGATCAAACACGCTAGCTAACTAACCCAGCTGGTATTACAAGAAATATTATAGATATCAGTGTTTCTTTCGGTCCGTTAATCAAATCTTAGTTATTTTAAGTTCACTTATGAAATTTTACAATTAATTCTACATTTTTAATTTTTCACGGATGATCAATTTTGTTTTTGAATAGTTCACGTTGACGTTTATTTTAGTTTATTGGTGAGTCAAACAAGTATTATTCGTGGGAGAATCCCAACAACCACACCTGGAATCGTTTATTTATTTGAGGTATTTTCAACGTGAACTTTCTGAACCAACTGATTATATAAGCACAAGAGAATTTCTCTGAGCGAGAAATCGAAAGAGCCTACCAATTTTACCGGGAAAGTTATTCTCACATACCTTACAATCTTACAGATCCCAATCTTGTAGATCCCAAATCGACATGGGACCGACGGCTTTACTTTCCCTCTGTAGTAAGTTGTGCTACGGATTTTTATCGCTTACGAAAAATCCGTAGACCCCGGCTGGTTTTGAACCCATGACTCTCTTGCTCTAAGGTGAGCACTTTATCTCAAGACCACCGAGGTCGACAACCTGTAATCTACATTTGACACAAATTAGATCCTCTATGGAAATGTCTGGGCTGGTCCCCAAATACTCGAACTTTGCTGATCCGTCACGAAGAAAAAAATATTTTTCCAACAAATTAATAATAAAAGATTAGCAACAAGCTTCATGTCAAGCCGCCTCTGTAATTTAGTGGTCAGAGTTCCTGACTCTAGATCTAAAGGTCCCGGGTTCGATCCCGGTTGTTTCCAGATTTTTCTGTGAAGCAGTGAGTCTGGAACGGGGTCAACTCAGCCTCGTGAGGACAAACGAGGAGCTACTTGAGTAAAGAAGTAGCGTCTCCGGTCTAATAAACTGAAATTAACGTCCGAAGGGTTTGTTGTGCTCACCACATGACAATCCCTATCTGCAAATGATGGCACTGTCTTCACCAACATGCGGTGGCCACAAGGTCGATATGGATCGCTTGCGGGCTGACACCATGGACTTTTTTTTTACAAGCGTAATTTATAAAACACTACGAGAATGAACCATAATCACGAGAGGATTCAATTATTGTTCACAATGGCTCTTTTATCTAAAGCGGTCTTGCTTGTTTGTCTTTATTACGTTCTACAAGGTTATTTTTTAATGCCTTAATTTAAGTGTTTTTTTTTCATAATCTGTTTGCAAATACCATTCTACGTCATTCGTCTAAAACATTTCAATTTTCCTCTCTTATAAATATCACAGTTTTAAATTCACCCCACCCATTTAATCAAAAAGGGCCAAAGGTTAACATCGACCCGCCATTTTAAAGTTTACTGAGATATATTAATATTGCATATCTGGGCTACAGCATGTATAGCCCAGTAGGGGAAAGATTAGCCAGTACTAATGTATCGTTGTCCAGGGGATGCCGAATGTACTAGTCGTACATCCTTTCCGTGGAGGTTCTGTTCATATCCCGATGAGATGAGATTAGGCGATGGTGAGTATGAGGGTGTGGAACCAATGGAAACACCTAAACCTAACCTAGGTTTTATTAACCAAACTCTGGTGACTTTTGGGGTGATTACCCTTTCGGGAAAAATACCCAAGCTACTAGGTGGGAATCGAACCCGGGATACCTAGGCTCGTACCCAGGTGCACTGACCCCTACACCACGGAGCCGGTTAGTTTACCGAATAATAGTACGACTACATCGATCACCTAAACATGTCGTGAGCAAATATTTTTTCCAAGTATCAAATCCTCAATCTTCTATAATAAACCAAGGAGCAAGGCACTTTTATCAGAAATCGATATGATCTCAAATGTTATTATTATCTGTCGTTTTCTAAACGCTATTTATTAACAAAGTTATATCAGCTTCGGTGGCCGCATGGTCTAAGGTGCTACTCTCACAGTAGACTAGACTGACGATGACGGGGAGATCGAGGTTCGAATCTCGGTCGGGTATACTGAGGGTAGTTTTTTCCAAAATTGTTTTCTACACGCAAATGCTGGTGCGCTTCCTATAAATATAACATTTCTCATCCCTTAAATCATTAACGTAACTACTACATAAGCGTACAACCCCAACGGGTAGTGAGATGCGGTGCTAAAACAATTACAATAGTTAATATAATATAAATAACAATGAAACCTCATTTCCATTTAATAAATATCTCGATTTAATGTAATTTTTTAATATGTTAATGTTTGTTGTGTTATAATAATTATCATCTAATTTAAATTTTCCCTCTTGTTTACAATATTGTTTATACCAATAACTCCATTTGTTCATCATTAAACAATTAAAACCATTTTCTAATTTTTTGTAATGCTATATAACCAATAAATTCTATTTGTTCAACTTTTAATATCTCATAATATTTTTATTTCATATAATAATTTGTGATCACATATCAGTTTTCTTGGATTGCATTCTTTATTACTTTTTTGTCTTATCCTTTAACACATTCTAGTATATTTGACTTTGTTTTAGAATATCATATAATATTTAAAATAACAAGTGTATTTCTCAATAATATCTTTCCTTACTATAGACTACGCTCTTTACTGTAATATGACTATTTTTCAAACTATTTCACCCAGCCGAGCCTCGAAATTTGACCTCTCCACCACTGACAAGCCAGTCAAAATGCAAGCTTTACATCTTAGACCATGCGACCATCGCTGCGGGAACACGTTTATATTATGATTGGTTTTGAGTTTCAAATACAAATACAAAACGTGTGAGTAGAAATGACATCTGCACTGAACGTTACAAATCTCTGACTTCATTCAACCAACTGTTGCAGTTGACATTTTGTAAAATTGTTTTTAAAATTTTTAGTTTCTTTACGGGTCAACTGCTTTGAACATGAGAACATTTGTACTCGAGCAAAAAGGAGAAATGAAGGATTGATATAAAAATAAAATTGGTAACTATAAACTATGGTTAAAAGCTTTTATTAAACTTCACCTTTAGATTTTACCATTTTTCTTGCACAGCTTGTTTTTAATGCTTTATTTTTAATTTATTTCGGGTATTTAACCTGTACTTTCTGAACCGACTAATTATATCAGAACACGATTTTTTTGTATGAACTATAACAAAAGGACCTACCAATTTTGCTGGGAAATATATTTGCACTTATATACTTTCCAGGGTTTTTATTACACGCCACAATCGACATGAGACCGACGGCTTTACTTCCCCTCCGAAGGAAGTTGTGTTGCGGGTTTTTATCGCTCAAGAAAAATTCGTCGACCCCGGCTGGGTTTGAACCCACAAACTGTTACGCGTCTTACTGACCATTTGGGTTGTCCGAAACTTATACTAATTTAAAGATACAATATGAGGAATGCTAGTTTTATAGAAATGCACCAGTGTTATTCCTTGACAAAGGATTAGAAGACCACCGTTAAACATTTCAATACGAAAAACAATCTACAGTAACCCGGCTAGGATTCGAACCTAAGCCCAACCGGCTCTGTCAGTGCTAAGAACACCAGTCGTGCTCACTAGAGCTAGCCCGCTTTATTACCCGAACCGGTGGGCACGTGAGCTGTGTGTCAGGCTCGTCTAATATGGCATTCCGCAGACAGGTAGGTCATAAGTTCGAATCTTGGTCGGGTGTTATGAGAGAGTACTGTTTTCCTAAATGGCTCTTCACTCTCTCTTAACGCAAATATGGTTACATTTTTCATAAACTGTACCTTACTAGCGAGATTAAATGTGGATATCCTCGAATGGTGGCAAAACGTGGGGCAAAAAAATAAATAAATAGGCTTGACCATGGAGACGGTCCAGAAACCGGAATACTCTTCCAAGGACTATGGGAACGCGTGTACCCCCTAATGTCTTGAACCCTCCCATTTTATGGGGGGGTAAAAACCGTCATGGAAATCAGTCGTATTTTCTCTCCCACCAAAACATGTCGCCGTGCCTACTATTCAAGAGAGAGAGGGGGAAGCGATCAATATTCAGGCAACGTGTTCTGCGGGAACTACGAAAGGGGGGGAAAGAGTCGTCCCTGCGACCCCTGACACAAACGGAAGGTGGTGGTGGGATGGTGGCGGAGGGACAGAAGAGGGTGAACAGGGGAAGACGTATGGGCAGTGAATGTCAGCTGCCACGTGTCGAGGGACTTGGGGACTCGGCAGTAAACCCCTGCCATCCATAATATAGATGAGGCGCCCCTCACTTTGATGGGAGGAATGCGGATGTGTGCTAAAGACTTGACTAACTTCGTAGGCCTCCTCGGATTAAATACTCATTTTATGTACAGACAAGAGATTAAAATCCACCGGTAATTTTTTAGATCTTTCTTTTATATATTTTTGTTTTAATGCATACAGTCAAAGGGGAAGGTTATGAATTCGTTGAGGCTATGATTGTAGTATTGAAGTATTAACAAACGTACATTAGACCAGACTGTTGTATATTATAAAATGTTAAATAATAAATCATATATATGACTATAGTAGTTGAGCACATGACTAGAGCAGTTTGAATATTGTAACCTATATATAAATGAATGCAGAGAAGGCGACGCAGGATTTTTATATTCAATTATGTATTGTAATTAAATAAAGAAATAACTGAATACAAACATAACACCGACGACGCTAATTACAGATTCAACCGCCAAGTGCTGTAGTCACCCGCTTCGGTGGCCACGTGGTCATAACCTGCTACTCTCGAGGAAATCGAGGTTCGAATCTCGGTCGAGTATACTAAGGTGGTTTTTTCCACTCTCCCTTACGCAAATGCGGTATGATCTACCTTGTCCCTAAAACCATTAGCGTAATTAGTACATAAGCGTATAGCCCAAACGGGTAGTAAGACGTGGTGCTAAAATAATAACCTGTAGTCGATACGTGAGATTGTGAGAAGAGAATTGAAATCGCTGTTATTGATTATTGTAACTAATTTGATAACGTTTCTGTTGTCAACATTCTTAGGGTAAATTACACTTAAGTGTAAACTTTAAAACTTGGGGATATCTAGACGACATTCGTTTAATTTAAATCGCCGATAAACTCTCAGCAGTAAAATTAAAAAAAAATATTTATATTATTATTACTTTATATTCACTACATTGAAATTATCTTTTAACTATGAACTTTGTCTTTACACTTGGTATTAGTTAAATTTAGTTGATAAATGACATCTGGATACGTGGTCCCGGGTTCGATTCCCGCTCCCAAGTGTATTTTCTCAAGTATAATAAAAATTTTTTGGCACCGCGTTTTAATACACCTTTTTGCTATACGCATAGTTAATCTAATGAGTTAGAGATTAGGAAAGGTTAATTAAGAAAAAGTGTACGATCGATTTGCGTGGAGGGAGAGGGGAAAACCATTTAGGGAAACCAACCTCAGTACGCCCGACCAGGATTCGAACCACGATCTCTCCCCGTCTACGGCAATCTAGTTTACTACGAGAGTAGTGCCTTAGACCATGTGGCCATTATTTAATGGGAATATTTCGGAAGGGTAGTAAAAGTCATCATGAAAATAAACACGGATATTTATTAATGTTAATTAGACCAAATAAAAATCTAAACAATATTTTTTATTTAAAATACTTTGTTTAACACACAGACAGTTTTTTAAAAACAACAACAGACTATCCGAGATTGTGAGGGGAGGGGGGAGGAGGGGTTACGTGCGTCCAGAGACTTTAATTCATCTGGAGCTATTTTCAACTATTTACCCAGGTATTCTCTTTCGTTTCTTATCCCTCTCTTCTTCCCCGCCTCCATGACCATAAATTTATCTCACCTTCCTTTGTTTATTTACAAGGGAGATAATGAACCCTTGGCCACGAAGTTACACTCCAATTCTCTCTGTAATGCTGTTAGAAAATTTACAAGATCTACTTTCACGTATTCATACATCAAGTCATGTGATATACACCTGTCACTGTTTTTTTAGCACCGCGTCTTACTACCTGCTCAGGTTATACGCATATGTATTAACTATGCTACTATGTTAGGAATTAAAAAGGTTGAATTTTAGAGGAAGTGTATCAGAATTTGTGTGGAGGGAGAGTGGAAAAAACATTTGAATCACTTAGTACACCCGACGGGTTTGAACCCCTATCTCCCTGTCATCAAGCAGTCTAGTCTATTGCGAGTGTACGCCTAGAGCATGTACGCCACCGAAGCAGATCTTGTCACTGTTGATAGATATTATCAATATCTATAATATTATTTATCAATTTTGAATGCAAGAACAAATATTTTTTTTATGAAAATCCTTATTATTAAAAATTGACTTCTATTAGTACAAACCTCACCTTTACCTTCAACTTGAACAGCAATCGGAACTTTTTTTTTTTAACTTAACTTGGCCTCCACCGTGCTCAAGAGTTTTGAAGCACCAGAACACCAAATCATCTCTGACCCACACTGGTGATCATGTGGTCTAAAGAGTCAGGCCTGTATTAGACTTAAGTGCGAGTTTCTAATCTCGATCGGGTGGTATACGGTGTTTTCTCACATGCAGGCTTACCTTTGTGGTTTTCCTTTACACTCTACAAGCTAATGCGGGTGAACTTTCTCTAAACAACTACCTCTTCGTTTCATATTCCATTGGTTAAGTCGTTAATTTTGTCATTGTGTATCACTGCCCGTCGGGGCTATAAGCACATAATATATTAATTACGTTAATGGTCTAGGCAAGAGGTTGGTTTGAATTTGTGGAAATATACCCACATTTGCGCGGAAATAGAGTGAAAACCCATTTAGAAAAATACACCATCGCTACATCAATTTGGAAATTCTGAAACCATACCTATCACTCACCCGGAATACCAGAATAGATGAGCTTGTCATTTAGTCGTCATGGCAACCGATATGAGCTCTGGTGGCTGGTGGGTGGTGGTGGTGGTGGATTGGACACTTTTTATATGAGAGATTGTTGGATAGGTTACCGTCGATTCGAGTAGAAGGATTGTAAACAATTGGATTAGGCAAGTAGATTTAAAAAGAAAGAGTTGTATAAACAAGTGGATTGGGATTAAGAAAGAGGTTTGGAATTGAAAGAGAGATTTTTAACAAGTGGATTGGGCACAGGAGGTTTGAATAGAAAGAATTGTAGTCAGGATGATTGGGCACCGTCGATTCGAGTGAAAAGAATTGTAAAGAGGTGTATTGGTCACTTTATAGTCTAATATTAATAATTGGAAAATGAACACAATAAATCACAAGAAAACTACAACTGGAATAACCATCAATCTGAACGTTAGCTACTCCGTAAATTATGTACCGCGGTAAAATTAATTTTTAGTGAGAGGGTGATCTAGGTTAGGAAGGCTAGGCTAGGTTGGGTTGGGTCAGGTTGGGATCAAACTACCTTGTAGGGAAATTGTTGTGCAAGGTAGCATGCCCAGTCCACATACACCTGCGAGTTTTAATTCATCTCAAGACCAAACTTATTCTAAGAGTCATAGTTTCATTGGCCTCATTAATGGTAAAGATCGTCAAGAAGTTGTGATTAAAACGGTATTCAACATATCTTGAAAGAATTGGTTGCGAGTACCACTCAAATCGGAAACATGGTTTGTGCAAGTTGCCAAAAGCAGTCCCGTAGGAGTAATTTATAGCTCTCAATAAGTGTGATCTCAAGAGCTTATCATTCCATTTGGAATTATATCTTGTAAAAACGGTGATGATAGTAATGATAACTCGTTCCACGCGTATACATACCCGTCCGATCTATGCACGTACTTACTTTCGGTAGACAAGGAAAGCATAATTTAGAGGAAATGTGCCCGAATTTGCTTGGATGGAGAGTAAAACAACATTTAAAGAGAACCACCTCGGTACCAGGTGTTCGAACCTTGACCTTTCCATCACCGGCAAACCAGACAAGACGAGAGCTACCATCTTTGCCCACGTGTTCACTGGTGCAGGTATGATGATAAATATATTAATAATAAAATATGGCCTCATCTATAATTTGTTAAATGGCCTCTTTATCCTTTCAACAGTTTAATTTGGGCGTAAGAGTAGTTTTTAAAACATTGTTTTTCCTCAAGTGTACTTATTTGAAAGTTGCTCAATAATTCATTATAATGCTCCAAGTTGAAACCTGTCTAAAGCAAACATGTAACCTACATCACGGCGTGCTGTGGGTATCAAGATATACCCCTCCCCCCTTTACTTCACGTCTTCCCTCTTACCCTCGCCCCCGTGTACCCTACACCCCTTCAACCCCTCCACAGCCTCCAGGAGTTATCAATATCCGTCAAACAAGTGATCAAACGACATCGCTTAGTAATGAGACTGCGATTCATTTATTTTTTTAATGGATACTTCATTATAACTTGAAAACATTCGTCTCATCTGTTAATAAAACTCAAATGCATATAATCTGAAAAGGTAGTAAGACACGGTGGTGAAAAAAAAAAAGGGTCCTCTATTTCTTTATCCAGGCCATCACAGTGACTTAAACGTTAGATTCTTATGGACTTTGAACCGCCAATAATACTTCGTTATGGATTACTGTATAATTTATGTTTACATTAGTGATGATTAAACGGGCCTAGGATGTAAAAAAAAATTCCATCGCGTCAGCCCGCAATTGAGCCATACCGACCGAGTGTACGCCGTCTTTTGGCGCATATGGTGCCGAATATTGCTTATAGAGGGTGTCATAAGGTCAGCCCAACGAGCCGTGCGGCCGTTAATCTCAGTTTTCTAGACCGGAGCCGCTACTTATTTATTCAAGTAGCTCCTTTTTTGTCTTCACGAAGCTGAGTTGAGCCCGTTACAGACCCACTGCTTCGTATAAAATCCGTAAGCGCTGAGGATCGAGCCAGGGATCTCTGGATCCGTTGCCAGGAAATCTGACCACTAGATTACTGATTTGGTCAAGAATATAATATTACCCGCTTCGGTGGTCGCCTGGTCTAACGTGCTACTCTCGTGTTGGACTAGACTGCCGAAGACGGGGAGATTGGGGTTCGATCCCGGCTGGGTGTATTAAGGATGGTTTTCCTAAATGATTTTCCACTTTCCCTCCACGCAAATGCGGGTACACTTCCTCTAAATTAAACCTTCATAATCCCTAAACCATTAGTGTAATTAGTATATACGCGTCAAACCGAATGGGTAGTAAGACGCGGTGATGAAAATTATGATTTTTTTCCCCCGCCATAATAGCAACATGAGTTTCCAGTTAACAAATAACGGGCTTCATTTGGAAATCGAAATGAAGCACATGCATGCG
>JAVRXN010000014.1:20835473-20988995 GCA_033556935.1 Timema podura
GGAGGTATGTGAAAATACCTTTCCCGTCAGAATTGGTAGGCTCTTTCACTCTCGCTCATAGAACTTTCTCTTGTGATGATATAAGCAGTCGGTTCGAAAGTGCACGTTAAATACCTCAAATAAATGGTTGATTTTAGATCTCTATTAAGTTGATGGGATTACTAAATATATGTTTGGCCCGCGGTGCTAACTGATAGTCAAATATGGACCTTGGGATGAAAAACATTGGACCACCCTGCCTTATGAGTTAGGCAATAAATTGTGTATACAGCTCAAAAAAACAACTCCGTACTACATATTTTCTAAATTTGATTTTTAGGTTGAAAAGAGGACCAAACTTAAGAGTTATTTTAGGAATACCCTTTAAGTATATTACTTTAATTTTGATCTAGTTTTAGATCGGTTTAAAGAAAAGTATTTTTCCCAATGGCAACTTACTATCTATAAATACAATTTTTCTTCTAAATTAGGTTTTATTAAAATTGTTACTATTTATATTAATTACTATTTGATACTATCCCTTTTATTCTTTAATATAAATATAATCTTATTCCTTTGTGTATTGTTGTATTCTATGTTCTTTTTTACACTGGCCTGTTACAGATCTTGTGACTGTTGGCTAGCACTATAGCAACCGGCCCCATGGTGTAGTGTTCAGTCCACCTTGCTACGAACCTAGGGGTACCGGGCTAGATTCCCGGCTGGTTCCTTTGGTATTTTTCCCTCAAGAGGGATGATCCCAATGGTAACCAGGGTTTGGTTAATTAGGCTTAAGTTAGGTTAGGACTAACCCCGGCTCCACAACATCATAATAACTATCATCACAACTTCTCGTTGTGGGTATGACGGGTAGACAACCTCCTATGATGTACCCTGAGCAACGTTCTGTGCCAACAGAGCGGCTAATAGTATACATATAAGGCGCCCGAACCTGTACGTCAAAGTCTCTCCTGGTCAAATATGCCATACAATAAAAAAAAGCACAATATCAAGATAGATTGAAATGAATACATTCATGATAATCTAGTGCAAGTGTGTTGACTTATAAATAGTGCCTCAACAAGGCATAGTTTAAAATATCTTCACTCATGTTTCAATAACAATTTAGAATTTTTTCTACAAGCGTAATTAGTAAAAAAAAATATTTGAAATAAGTTTTATTATGACTGCGCCTTGTATGACTATTCTACTTGTTAATTATGAGTGCCTTCTTCGACGTCATTAGTAACACGGCATGTCATTTGAAAACTCGGCGAGCGCGTTGCGATGCTCTTCTGTCCCTAATGACGTCTTCTATTGATAACACATCTTCCCTACGACCACTTGACGTCATCAACTCATATTTTCCAGGCCGCCTGGTGCCTAATGAATGGAATCATGGAAAGGTATTTGGTTATTAGGAACGCCACTTTAGATTTTATTATTTTGTTATTTTGATACATTTATTTCTCAGGTTTAAGGTGGGATGGAAGGAAACGCGAATTAAGGTCAATATTTTTGAAGTTTTTGTAACAAATAAAACTTTTTTGGACAGTATAAATTAAATATGGTTCCAGTAAATAGGTTTATATGTTTAGTTTAAATTTTCTATGCTTAGTAATTTTAATATATTTTTTAATATCTGTCATGATCATAGTGGCATTTGATGATAAACATTTTAAAGAAAAAGGCCACATGCTCATGACAGATATTCAACAACTGTTGAAATGTTTTTCATATCACCGTGTCTTAATACCCGTTTCGGGTATACGCTTATGTACTAATTACGCTAATGGTTTTAGGGATCAGGAAGGTTATAGTTAGAAGAAGTGTATCAGCATTTATTTTGAGGGAAAGTGGAAAACCCATTTTGGAAAACCACCCTGAGTACCCGACTTTGATTTGAACCTCGATCTCCTAGTGATCATTAGTTTAGTCAACTTCGAGAACAGTGTCTTAGGTAATTTGGCCCCCGAAGTGGGTAAATGCTTTAATTACAAAACGTAGGAAAATTTAAACTTCTCTAGTGGAACAATATTATATTTACTGTGGGTAATACAAGTAAAGAGCAGTATTTTTTATTGTTTTTATATCAAAACAATTTTTTGGTCAAAATAAATAAAATAATTCTTCAGTAGAAAAATAGAGTTAATTTTTCTTGACATGGTGATATCAACAGTTGTTGAATATCTATCAAGGACGTCCTGGAATTTAATGACAACTTGTTCTCTTCATTCAAAGAGCGTGTCATCTAATGCCGCTATGCTCGTGACTGATACATGTGAAGAAAATCAAACTCTATGTTTCTATTCAAGCGATATTTTATTCATTTTGGCCATAAAAAGTTTTGCCATAAACACTGCAAAAACACCGCCTTTATTTCGCGACCCCTATACTCCCACCTTAAATCACGTTCACCTTCTTCTCTCCCACCTTAAGGGAAAGTCTCACCCCTTAAACAACACCTAACTTAGGTAGGTAGTAAGTTACAGTTTAAACCAATCACCGTATCCTGGTGCGGTTTTCTATATTCAACCTTTAAATAAACTTAGTGAAATTGAAACCAAAGAGACTGATTTATCAAACAAAAAATTATAACAATATTAAAAAAAACATTATTTCTAAAAAATAATTTAGAAAAAATATTAAGATAATCCCCCATTTAACTGTTGTCAAATGCAGAAAACCACACTTGGTTATGTTATCTGGTTGAAGCTTAAATCTCTTATTTAATTTCTCGGTTGGAGGTCGTAAGATGGATGGGTTCTAAAGCCTCAGGTCTCATTTTGAAATCTAGAACAAAGGGCTACGGTAAATTACTTTGGCTGTTTAAAGATCTAAAAAAAAATTGATTTTTTTAAATACTCTTCAATTGTAGTGTTTCACTTCAACCTACAATTTTTAATTTACACTTTAACGTCAAGGTTATTAATGCCCTATTCTAAGGTAAAAGGATGAGGATGGTAGATTTATAGGGTACTTGAATTATTGTTCAGAAAGGCTTGAAATTTTTATTTTATAAACCTCCCACATTGCAACTGACCGAGATTCAAACCTTGAAATCCCTATCACTGACAACTTCTTACTACCCGTCTGGGATATATGCTTTTAATTATATTTATTATGACCCGCTTCGGTGGCCACGTGAACTAACGCGCTACTCTCGTGTTGGACTATACTTCCGAAGATGGGGAGATTGGTATTCGATTCTGGTCGGATGCACTGAGGGCGGTTTTCACTTTCCCTCCATGCAAATGTGGGTGCACTTCCTCTAAATTAAACCTTACTAATTCCTAACGCATTAGTATAATTAGTATATATGCGTATAACCCTAACGGGTAATAAGACGCGGCGATGAAAAAAAGTATAAATATGAGGTAAAGATGAAAGCGGTCGGATTTAAAGGACATGTACCCGCGTTTGAATGAAATGATAGTGGCAAACCATTTAGGATGGGGAATATCCTCGGTACACCCGAATGGTATTCGAACCTTGACGTCCCCGTCATCAAGCCAGCCTTGAGTAGCTTGTCGTTTGGTCCGCGTGTACACCGTGTGGGTCTCTGACAGTTCAGTCTATTGCAAGCCTAACGTCTTATACCACACAACCACAAGCATGAGCGTGAGGATGTTTATGATGGTAAGAAATATCAAGTATAAATCACTGCAGCCAAAATTTAATTATATCACAGCAGATTTTTGTTGTAATTTAATGAGTCTACTTATACTTATAAAAAAATCATGCATATTAATTTTTATACATTTTAGCTTTTTATTTAAACTTTAAATTCCTCGTCATTAATGAATAATAAATAAATAAATAATCTACTTTTCCTTGCGGTATGGATGCCTTATGGAATAGGGTTTCTTCTTCATTTGTTACCACAAATAAAACTTTGCCCTTTTAAAAGAGGTTTTCTTTGTGACTTTATTTAATATTTTGTTTTTACTGCTCACGATTTCGTTTTCAAACTTTTTAACAATATTTTTATAACGACGAAACTCACACATACGAAAGTGATATCAGGTTTTCCTACTTTAATTCTCACAAGTGTTGTGATATGTTTTGTTACTTTTTTTTTAAAAAAAAAAAGAGTTTTCTGCTTTTATAATAAAAAAAACTTTTCTCGAGCGTCCAATTGTTTTATTTTATGAAATAAATTCATTCACGAGACTTGAAACTGGAAATAATTTGGTTAGCGATACACAAGCTGAAGGCGGATCTACCCTGGTAGTGAGCAATTCTAGTTCAGTATTTCCGACATCTGCCCTCAATGCAACATGGATGAGAGTAGTATCCAACCCCCCCTCCCCCATCAACCACTTTTGAATTTTGATGAATTAGACTCGTTGATACGGGTTTTTTAATTGGACTTGTAAGGATTTTGTTTTTCATCGCATCTTATGACCCGTTTGGGTTATACAAATATATATTAATTAATACATTACGGTAGGTATTAGGAAGTTGTAACTATATAAAAAGTACCCGCATTTGCTTGGAGTAAAAGCATGAGACTATTTAGTAAAAATCACCCTAAATACCACCCGGCCGGGATTTTAACCCCTTCTCCCCTGTCACTGATCAAACCAGACCAATGGCTTCTGAGTTTATTAAATCTGAATCAGTTTTTTATTGTCACAATAAAGCTTACTTATAAAGAAGATCTTGAGGTGAATAGTTACCTAACACAGGTTGTAGGGAAGAGGGCTAGATGCTAAATGTCTTCTTGGTGTTACATGGGGGTATGGGGTTATTAAAAGGTAAGAAAAAAAGTGTTACGTGGCTTATGGATGACCCCTAAAAAGATGACATGTCATCAATTACGGCCTTGGTTATGTGTATTACATATTATAAATATGTATAGATATGTTAACATCATTATATGAATATACTATTATAAGCCTGTCGAAAATTTCAGACATACAAACCAAGCTTTTATCAAAATAGGTTGCCTGCCATCGATTCAGATAATATGGAGGTTATATGATAATGCTAGCAGAATTACCCGGATTTCCCCAGTGTAACCACGCAATGTAACGCTTTTCTTTGCTTCAAACAGACAGGAAAATAATCTCTTCATTTTATTTCTTCCTGACTAGTCTATAGTAATAAATCTGATTGCCAAACCCTTCCTTCACCTTGACAAGAAGTGTATTAATCACAACTTGTGAATGTGAGGAATGTCAGGCCTCCACCGTGGTTCGGATTCCACGTTAAAACTGTAGGTCCTCCATTTCATCTCACAATCACCCTACCGTTACACATTAGCGTAAGTGCGTATAACCCGAACGGGTAGTAAGACGTGGTGCTAATAATAATAATAATATAGTAATAAAATTGAGTTTGTGTGTCTGTCTTGTTATGAGCCTTCCACGGTATCCACCGCACGCAAAGGGCTGAAATTTTAAAATTAGTAGCCCTTGTGAACGAACATATACATATCGGGGCTGGAATTTTAAATTATATTCTTAAACATTTATTAAAAACTGTATGAGAGGAAATATTTTTATTTATTTTATTTATTTGGCACCGCGTCTTACTACCAGTTCGGGTTATACGCTTAAGTACTATTTACGCTAATGGGTTAGGATTTGGGAAGGTTGACTATATATGAAGTGAACCCGCATTTGCGTGGAGGGAGAGTGGAAAACCATTTAGGAAAAAACCACCCCCCAGTTCACCCGACTGAGATTCGAACCTCGATCTCCCCATCCTCGGAAGTCGAGCTCAACACGACTAGCGCGTTAGCTAACTACGCCACCGAGGCGGGTATGAGAGGAAATAAAACGATTTTTTTTTCTATCTGTTTGAAGAGAGAAAAACGTTGCGAAGCTCATGAAAGACAGACAAAAAAAAACTCATTTTCTTAATACAGAAGAAGATGGAGGATCTATGCAACTAGAAAGAGAGACAAGTGTTCCCGGGGCCTGCTCTAATTATTGCGAGTCTGTAACATATATATATAATTCATTTGGTGTTTTGGGTATTTGCCACCTAAAGGAATAATTTAATTTGCGAAAGTAAAATGCTATTTGTTATTGAAATACTATTAGAATTGGTTTACCTCTCTTTATTATAATTTTATCTGTTCTAAAAAGAATCATCCCCCAAACGAAGAGCTTTATACATAATGTATGAAGTGATTAATCTGGTTTGAAAGCAAGAACAGGTTTCTAAACTTCAACCAATGTTCCTGCTCCGTTTCGTTGGCCCTTTTTTTTTTACCGTTGGCTAACATGAGATATTGAGGACAAACATAGACAATTGAATAATGGATTTGGAGTCTTACCAAATCCGGAAACAAAGAAATATCTACCTTGTTTCCTTCCCGCGAGGTGTCTTTAATGGGATTTATGAATAAGAACCCGTTTAAGAGAGAATACTTGTAATATAATAATGTCTAAACTTAACCCGCCTCGGTGGCGTAGTTGGCTAACGCGTTAGTCGTGTTGAGCTCGATCGCCGAGGACGGGGAGATCGAGGTTCGAATCTCGGTCGGTGGAACTGGGGGTGGTTTTTCCTAAATGGTTTTCCACTCTCCCTCCACGCAAATGCGGGTTCACTTCCTCTAAATTCAACCCTCCCAATTCCTAATCCATTAGGGTAATTAGTACTTAGGCGTATAATCCGAACGGGTAGTAAGACGCGGTGCTAAATAAAAATAAAAAAAAAGTCTAAACTTGAAAATCAAATTAGAATGCTCAAGGAAGTTATTTTAAAAATAAAACATTAAAAAAAAATATTTACATTTTTCGATTGACATCGGAAAGTATACCATAATAGTCTAGTTAAAAACATATTTTGTTGAAATATTTTTCTCATCAGGATCATATAAAAACTAATTTTGAAATGTTGAGATGCTGCCACTCACACTGGTGGTCACGCAGTATAAGGCATCAGGCTCGCAATAGACTGGATTGCCTGCTCGTGTCTCTACTGGGCGCGCTGGAGGTGGTTTTCCGTTTGTGATTTATTTTCCATATTTTACCAATTATTCTCTACACTAATTATGGTGCACTTTCTCTAAAACTACCCTTTATATTAAGTCATTAATAACCACGATGTTAATCGTATTAAAAGGGAAACAGATTAGAGTAATAATCATGACATGAATTAAAAAGAAGATTTTCCTAAGCGACTCACATCAATTGAAACATTATTTTATAATATTTTTACTAAAGATTTACTGACTCACCACAATGTTCAGAAATTGTTAAGTTTCTTGGAGTTAATTATATCAATTTTTTTTTTAAATATAATAATTTTATGAAATTCTGTCTACAAAAGTAGCCGCACAATCTTATATATTGTGTACGTGCACAGACAAATCAGATTTAAATGGATTTATTCCAACACCTTTTTGTTTGGATACTATAGTATTTTAATATTAATTATTTGTTATTTACTAGGTTACGTCACTACGGTCGCTTTGATATTGTAGTTTTAATCATCTCAAGAGTTTCATTACAATGGATTAGGACAAAAGTGTACATTAGTAAAATACAAAATAATTTAGCAATTTTATCCGGAATTTAAGGTTATCCTTTTCTTTCATTTGAGTAATTAATTTAAATTCATAATAAATATAGTTTAAAATTGGCAATATTGACACAAGAATTTAACCAAAGAACTTTAAATGGCAACACACTATTTAGATTAAATTCTCACTCCTTTTTTTTAGAATGAATTATTTAAATAATGAATGAGGATTGTACATGAACACAGGACTAAACTTTGTAACCTATAAAAGTTAAGATTATTGTTCGTTAACAAATAAAACACTTTGAACAAACGAGTACTTCAATTTTATGTGATAATGCGGTTGTAAAAACTAATTAAAAGAGCGTTATGAATACTTCTTTGCCCTCAGCTGTACTGTTCAGCCGTAGAGAATAGAGATCAACGCGTGACATCTTAGTTCAGTCGGTAACCTGTCTGTCTAATGAGCTAAGGGTCTCGGATTCGATTCCTGCCACGGTCGAAAAATGTCATTGCTGAAATGTGGATTTCACCTTTCACAATGATGAATTAACAGCTGTGGGGCTGGATGTTGTGTCTGTTCTAGATTTAAGCTAGTTTATAAGTCATGTGCTGATATTAACAAATTTGTTCAGAAAATGAACGTTATATGCCTAAAATAAATTAGATGAAAATAAAACGTTGAGATCAAATGGTATGTGGTAAGTTGCTGTTTTGATTCTAGATGAGCGTTGCCCAATGGTTACGTGACGTAACACTAAGTTTTATTACTTAGGAACTCTAAAGTTTACTGACGCACTTACAAGTACGACACCTATCCCTATATTTAGCTAGTTCTATCCAGTCTACCTAATTACACCTTATCTATATCTTGAACTAATCAATCGGTCTATTTTTTGTAGTAAATTAATAATTAATTATATTACATGTTTCAATGGCCGAATGGTCTAAGGTGTCACACTCGTGTTAGACTGGCCTGCTGATGACGGGGAGATCGGGGTTCAAATCCCAATCGGGTCTACTGAAAGGGGTTTATCCAAAATGGTTTCCCACTCTCTTTCCACACAAATGCTGGTAGAGTACCTGTAAAATGCTTCCTTCATCGTCCCTACCTCATTAGAGTAATTATCATATATGTGTATAAGCTGAACAGTTGGTAATACGAGGTTACAAAAATGTATTGTTACTTTATACGAGGGACACGGGATATTACTTTCAGCCTAATATTCCAATATTGAACTATACGACTGTACAAGTGGTGAAATTATAGTACAAGTAGTATCTAGGTCGTACTGTTGGCAGCGCTGCTGCACCCAGGTATTCTTTTTGGCGCCCAGGTTGTGTGTTTTGCTATAGTCTGGTGTTATTTGCCACCCTACTATACTTTTCCTTTTATTTTTCTAATTTGTAAAAATATTTTACAATTGATTATTGTGTGTTTTTTGCTTGTAGTTTCATTTAGAACATTTCATTCAGCGATTCATTTTATTTAGATTGTTCATTGTTGTATTATTTGTATTTTCTCCAACTCTCGTAGGTATTTCGACCGTACCATTGTTGTAGGTAGTGTCATTATTAAAATTAATAAAGCATCGTCCAGAAAGCGTTCCCGAGCACACCTAGTGTTCTCCAGTTTTAAAGGTCATCGTGCCACCGTGAGAGTTAGCTGAGGAAAATTTTTTTTTTCATACTAAGTGTAATCCTTAGTAATGGCGCCCACCAACTATAGTTCAAAACCCACACATATCAATTTTACTATTATATTCTAATAAAAATACAAGTTTGTTTTCCAACTATTTTTACACAACGAAAGGTAACGTCGAGATGAATAAAATAATGTATTTATTGGGCGCCACTCCTAGGCTCTAGGAGAAAAAAAAAAGCCTTTAGCTCGGCTAACTCTGGACGTGGCACGATTACCCTTAACACTCGAAGACCACTGGGTGTGCTCGAGAAAATTTTCTTGGATGATGCAATGTTAATAATAACTACACTACCCTACCTACAATAATGGTGTGCTGTAAATCCTTACAAGAGTTGAAAATAAACTTAAAATAAAACATTAACAATTGAAATAAAAAGTGGATCACTGAATGAAATGTACTAATTTTAAGTTACAATTAAAAAACCAATTATTGAAATTTATGTGTTATTATTATTATTATTATTATTATTATTATTATTATTATTATTATTATTATTATTATTTCCTTGTTACCACATCCCAATTCTACCTATGGAATTCCGAGTAAATACAATTCTAATATGACAAAATAAAATATATTGTATTACATCCATTCTTAAACAAAATTAATCAATTAAAATAATAATCTCCGAACATGGTTAAATTTAGGAATTTATAATACCAGAGTAAAAGAAAAAATATATAGGCTAAGCATATATGATATTTGGAGTTGTGAGTAAAACAACAAAATAAATATTTAGTATTGTTGAAAAAAATCACTGGCATTAATATTTTGACATAAATAAAATATCAATTAATACTCTGGATTTAATAAAGTGTCTGAATATATTTAGTCTTTTCTGAAAGATTTACATTAAGCCTGGATTTATGATGGTAAAAAAATAGATGAAGATTTATCTGGATCTCACCAAGAAAATATGTTGTGTTGAAACAGCAAAATGTGGGAAATTTGTTTCCTCTTCTTAATTGCAAACAATCCACAGTTTTAGGATATTAATAGGCTCTAGTTCTTCCCTAAACACTCAGATTTCTATTTATATATTAATATCCCACTTTTAAACTAAGTTTCCACTTTTATGATAAATTTATTAAGGAACCCACACATTTGGTTCCATACTTTAAGGAAGCCGAAGAAGAGGACCCTAATCTTCTTCAGAAAGTGTTCCATGGATCAAATTTAAAAACGTTATATTTTCTTCCAAGTCCAAAGAGAAAACTAATACATTAAAAACAAAAGACAAAATGTTGGCTATGGACTAGAGATGAATATAAAATAAAATGCAAATTTAATATAAATATTGAAATATATTTCAATGAATATGAACAATGTTTCTTAAAAGAATTAAAATGTTTATTTCCATTTGTCAAAATTGAAATGCGCGCTAGTTTGGAGATATTTACATCACGTCTTTTTCTTACTTCTTTTACAATCGCGAGACCCGCCACTCACTTGTTTTACAGATCTGCGCATGCCTTGAACTAAAAATCATGGCTGACGTTGAAAGTAAATAAAGAAGAGTCAATTAACTTCTTAGAAGGATAATTAATATGTTTAATAAAAACGGAAGTGTTCTTCCTTAGCTCAAAAGTCATTATTTAAATTATTTAAAACAGTGTTAGACGTTCTTCCTTCCTTTTTTTTTTTTTTTTGAATGGATGTAAATAGTATTATTTTGTCACGCCGGCAACTCAGCACGTTAAGCTGCGGCCGAACTTGTAAGTTCATCATTTCAAACGAAAATAAATCAGAAACTATTTACAAAATTAGAAAAATATAAGGAAATACATGGTAGGGTGGCAAATAACGTTACAATATTATGTTCTCTATAGGTAGTAAGAGTCATCGTCCTTTACATTTTTTTAAATGTATTTTATTAGAATAGGTTAATTTGTGCGTCTACATAAACGTGTTTTAGAAAGTGTGTTTTAGATATAACTAAAATAAAAAAGTATGTTCGTTTGCATCTCCCCGTCATCTTTTTGTTTTGAGGGAGCTTATCTTCAGGAAATGAAGCATCGTGCACCAGCCCGCAGTTTCTATGATAACTTATCATTCCTGACATTCCTGTGGTTCCTATCTGAGACAGTCGCTCTTCTTTCTGTGTGCCTGTGTGTGTGTGTTTGTGTGTGTGTATTTCTACCCGCCCTAGTCCGCCGCCATGTTGGAATCTGCGTTGGGGAAACACTTTCGAAACTTGTGCTACTCCCGCAAGATGTCATCTGCACAAGCCGGCATTCCGCTACGCTTCCCAATTTCCGGTTACAACTCCCCACCCCCTCCTCACACAATTTCAACAAGATTTTTTTTCATGGCCTTCACAAAAATAATGTTTATATATACATATGTATCTTAATTTTCTTTTACCGCCGCGTCTTAGGTGGATTATACGCATATGTACTAATTACGATAGTGTGTTATGGATGAGTAAGGTTGAATTTAGAGTTGTACCTACATTTGCGTGAAGGGAGATTATAAAAACATTTAAGAAAAATCAGCCTCAGTATATTCGATCGGGTTTTGAACCCCGATCTCCCCATCATCATCAGTACATTATATTGTGAGAGTGAAGACCTTAGATCCTTCGACCACTAAAGTGTTTTTTTTCCTAATTATTTTCAAGGAACCATAATAACATGTATTGGTAAATAAATTTTGCTTCGTGTACATTTTAAAAGAGGACTAACATCCCACTGAAGAAATTTTCTCGCTCGCCGAATGGTCTAAGGCGTCACTACCATCGTGTTGGACGGGCCTGCTTATGTCGGGGAGATAGGGTTTTCAATCCCAATCGGGTCTACTGAGGGTGGTTTTTATTAAAGGGTTTCCCACTCTCCTTCCACGCAAAAGCGGGTAAATTACCTCTAAAATGCTTCCTTCCTCATCCTTACCCCATCAGAGTAATTATCATAAATACGTTTAACCTTAACAGGTGGTAAGGTGTGGTAATAAAAAATAACTGGCAAACAATGCACCGGCAATCATATTAATAATAAAGAAACTAGAATATAGAAAGCAAAATCAGAACATTTTAGAATCGAATTCGTTCTACTGGATGGAGTTAAAATCCTTTGATCTATCAGTCACACCAACTCTAGTATCGGTAAACTTAATTTACAAGCCACACACACATATGAGTGTGTAGCTTTGAGCCAATGTTATTACACCAAGAAAAGTCCCCGAGACTTATCAAACCTACACTCTGTTGTTGTCAAGTAGTAATTATGACGCTCAGTGTTTTAAACGTGGCCGTGTTTCAGCCTGCAGCTTATACCGTCCCGCGTAGCTTAACTACATGATGAGTTGCCTCCTTTGACTCGTGCAGGCGAACCAACCCTACACACAAAAGGCTGGCTGGTCATAGATATCTTGCTTGTTGGGTTGTTGGAGGGAACAAGAACTTAATAGGCCTTATAAGTTGTATTACAAATTATAATAAAATCAGAGATCTCTAGTATAAAGTATGATATTGGAAACTTTTAAAACTAAACAATGCCTTGTAACATATTGTTGGTTAAGTGTAAGTAAAGTCGGTAGCCTTAACTTCGTCATTAAAGTTATTATTATTATTATTATTATTATTATTATAGGTTAAACGTACACAATTACACAAGTATGTACATCCATACTATGTATCATATTATAATCCCGTTTCCATTAATAAAAATTACGAGAAAATGGGAGATTTTGACAAACGACCTCTCATTTTAAGTTAGGGATCCAGGATGTCGGGAAAATTGTAGTTTCCAACAAAAATATGATTTTCACAGAGAATTTTCAATTTGTTTGGACCACAATGTAAATCCTGATTTATGGATGAGTGAATATGTAAATAAAATATTTCTCTCTGGCTCCAACTAATACCAACTCAACTCTTACTTTAGTGGTATGGTACAACAAATACTGTAGAAATATTACGGTAATTATTTGTATATTTATCAAACAACCCTGTAATATTAGGTTAAAATATATTTATTTTTTTGCACAATTCATTTTTATCCTTCCTCTTCTTTGTCTTAAATATTTGCCTTTACTCTTATATATAGTTTGATAAGTCCTTTTCCAGTAATTTAAATTGAAAGAAAATGACAACTTATTTTGACAAAGGGGGACTCATTTTTAATGTAAGGGGTTCAGTATTTTGCCAAAAAACGGAAGTTTCAAATTAAAACCTCATTTTCCCAGCGAATCTTCAGATTTTAATTTCATTTTCCATGTGAATTAGATATAGAGCTGGAAAAGGGGCCTTTTAAAGTTCTTATAGTGTTATGAAGGGGTGGAAATATATGTTTTGATTCAAATTTAACACTGCCAAGCTAAATAATATCTATGTGAAGTTGATAGCTTTTGACAGGAAGGCTACACTTTTGACTAGAAAGTTGAGTGAGAGCTTATGATATAGATATTTTCCCAATAAAAAGCTAAGAATCCATTTTAGTGCTATAATCTACAGTCATTACTGCAATGATTAACTAGTTTCGACTCACTCAAAAACATATTATATATACAACATTACACTTGTCTTAGAACAACACCTACTCTTGCTTTAAAACATAAATCTGTGTATTTTGTTTTATCTTTACACTTATATAGGCATATATATAGTAATCCAACCAGAATTGTAAGCATAATTGTTCGTATTTCATGGATCGGAACCATCAACAGTCAAGTACACATACGTTTTCATTAGTAAAAATATTTATAAAAAATACAAATATAAATTTATTTTTGTGCTCAACATTGATAGTATTTTATCATATCATTTGCTGCTCTTTTATAGCTATTGATAATATCTATCAAAATTGAGGACTGCAAATCACTTTAACTTGACGTATGGATACGTGAAGTGAGTTAAAATCCCGGAAGAATGTATTTTCGGTGCTCAATTTTGATGTATATTATCGATAGCTATAAAATATCATTGCTGACCACCAAAATATATGTCTGTATTTTATATATAAAAAAAGTTTTTTTAATGAAAATTTGTCTGAACAATGACGGCTCCGACGTATGAAACGCGTAAAGTTCTTTTTGGATCATTAAAGGTGACCGGATTGTGTGACGTCGGTCAAAATCGCTCATCCAGAAACACTGAATACATGATCGGAATATGGAAATAGAACTTACTGACGTACTTAGTCGCAGCTCAACCCATTGGGATTCGTGTTGTTTGCAGAGTACGCAAACAATATTTAAGCTTAGCTCATAATTGAGATTTAAATAAAGTCTCCTTGGTAAAATCTCTTTGTACTTAATCTATTTTGATATAATTTGTTGATACAACAGATTAAGGAAGCAATATCATACCATCTACAAACAGTTTATTAAATACAGTCAAACTCGGTGATCTTAGGGTAGAGTTTTCGCCTAAGGACCCGATGTTCGTTAGTTCAAATCCATCCGGGGTCGACGAATTTTTCTTGAGCGATACAAATCCGTAGCACAACTTCCTTCGGAGGGAAGTAAAGCCATCGGTCCCATGTCGATAATGGCATGTAAAAGAACCCTGGAAAGTTTGTGAAAATACCTTCCCCGGCAAAATTGGTAGGCACTTTCTCTCTCGCGCATAGAAATTCTCATGTACTGATATAATCAGTTGGTTCAGAAAGTGCACGTTAAATACCCCAAATAAATAAATACACAAATTAAAATGTAAATGTCTTCTAAAAATCGTTTCACCTTTTATTTTTAGCACCGCGTCTTACTACCCGTTTGGGTTATAGGCCTACATTTATGTACTAATTATGCTATTGGTTTAGGGATTAGGAAGGTTACATTTAGAGGAAGTGTACCCGAATTTTCGTGAAGGGAGAGTGAAAAAACCATTTTGAAAAAAACTAATTACACGTGATCGAGATTAGAACCTAGATCTTTCCGTCATCATCAGTCCAGTCCACCCTGAGGAGTAGCACGTTAGACCACGTGTTCCCCAAAGTGGGCTTCATCTTATCGCAGGTGTATTTTAATTTTTTTATTAGTTTATCTCATTATATTATATGCTTGATAAATTAAATGATTTTGAACAACTTGTATCGGTGGGCACGCGGACTAGACGTAAATCTCGTTCATTCTGGTTTGTTGTGGACAGGAATGTTCTGGGCTCAAATCCCGTTCGAGTAAATTGATACATTTCCTCAATGGTTTTCCACTTTCCCTCCATGAAAACAAAATTCTACTCTCCTGTTTAGCCTACTTAGATTTAAATAGCCCGGATGGCTAGTATGACGCTGTGGAATAAAACAAAGGGTTAATCAAGATACATTTTTTCGATAAATAATTCTTGATCACATGTTTATGCCAGCTTATCCAGTTAGGATTGAACACCAGCCTCTAGAATAAAAAGTTTGGGCCACAAACTATTGACCTAC
This sequence comes from Timema podura, assembly GCA_033556935.1. NCBI lineage: Eukaryota > Metazoa > Arthropoda > Insecta > Phasmatodea > Timematidae > Timema > Timema podura. The sequence goes on from JAVRXN010000014.1 coordinate 20,851,003, forward strand.
AGATTAATTTTCATATAAAGAACCTTATGACAGCTAGCAAAGTTATTAGATCTATTTTTTTCTATTCATACAAGTCATGTTATCTATCTGTAGCTGCCACTTTTGATAGATATTAACAATACCTATAAAATAGCACTAATGATATAGTAAAATATTATCAATGTTGGCCTAAAATCATGTTTGTCTTTTATAAAAGGCTCTTCCTATGAAAATCGGACTGTACCTTAATGCCGGTACTTCGTAATTGATGTGAACTGATGGCGTTGTGAGGTCCACCTTTGAGGGCAGTGTGTCACGCTAATAATTGATGTGCCATTCATTCTCCAACTCTCTCCAGGGAGTTTTCTACCCCTTGACCTCGCAGCTGTGTCACTTCTCTCCCTCTACATCCCCTCCAGGAGAGTAACAAAGTATGAGGGTTGAGACAAAAGATACCCAGAGAGACGATGACGTGGGTGACGAAAGTTTTCGAGACGTTATCTGTGCACTTGTTAAACACAAGACGGTACCAGCATTCCAGTCACAAGCTTTTTTTTTATGTACCTCATCTTACTATCCGTACAGGATAGCCACATTTAATTACTCAAAAGCAGGGGAGTTCTTAACCTAGGGTCCACGGATATCCGTGAATATATTTTTGGAGGTTCCATGAACTTGGATGGGAAAATAATTACATCTTTATTTTCACTAACCTCTTTATAAAATCTTCTTCAATCATGAATGTCACATAACCGGCTCTGCGGTCTAGTGATAAGAGTTACAGCTACAGATTTAGAGGTACCTGGACTTGGTCCCCGGCGCTTCCAGATTTTTCTGTGAAGCAATGGGTCAACTCAGCCTCGTGAGGACAGTTGAAGAGCTAATTGAAAACAGAGCTAGAGGCTCTCGTCTATAAAACTGAGATAAGCGGCTGGAGGGTTCGTTGTGATGACCATATGACACCATGTAGTCGCAAATGTTGACACTATCTTTGCCAACAGACGACGACCAATCGGTTGGTATAGTTCGCTTGCGGGATGACGCCATGGAGTACTTTTTGTACGAATGTCACTTGCTATATCACATTTAAAAAAAATGTCCTTGTTAAGGTGTGAGTTTAGGTAATGTGAGCTAGACTCAGTATGTTTGAAGTTTTGGTGTTTTTTTTACTTTTTTTGTCAAAATATGACAAACATTACTCTAATAGAAATAGATTTTAGTTTTCTTCACATGGTGAAATCAACAGTTGTTGAATATCTGTGAAGGGTGTCCTGTAATTAATGACTACTTTTTAACTTCATTTAAAAAGTTTCTCATCTAATGCCGCTATTTTCATGACATATATTCAACAACGGTTGATATCACCACGTGAAGACAATTAAATTCTATATTTTTACCTTAGCAATATTTTATTTATTTTGGCCAAAAACATTTTGCTATAAAAACTGCAAAAACACTGCCATTAACTCGCACACCTTACACTCCCACCTTAATGTTACGACAGTGGTGTGTAAATTATCATTCGGTAATAGCGATTTTTTGTCATTAAGTACAATTTTCCCCTTTTTTGATCTTAAGTTTAAATCCACTCATACGCACACAGTTGTATTTGATGAACAGATACTTTTGAAATTTTAATCATTTTATATTACTACACGGGTTAAAGCGTCATTCTCGTCTTGTCTGGTTTTTTGGTGTTTAGGAGGTCAGGGCTTGGATCCAGGGCGGATATATTAGTTGTTATTTACTAGAATTATTTCTCACTTTACCTCCTCGCAAATGTGGGTGTATTTACTCTAAAACCTACCTTATTCATCCTTATCTCATTGGTATAGATTCGAATATAGCCAGGATGGGTGCACCTGGCTAACTATTTAGTGAGCTCCGAAGTCTTCGCGCCATGCCTTGATAAGACCCTTAAAGCCTTGACAATATTGACCTTGGCTGAGAGAAAGTCTTACTTAATCTAAGACAACACACTTAATTCTTAACACCTATCATTAGCGCAAGAATATAATATTTTTTATAAATAAAAAAAATTATAAGCAAATTTTTTTTCCAAAAATACTAACCTTTTCTTTTTTTGTTCCACCCGTTAGTCTTTCATAAAACCCTGGAGGGGAACTTTACTGTCCCCTAACTAAGTAAATATCGTGCATTGAATCCTTCCCTCCCCCTCACCTCGTCTTACTACCCATTAAAAGTTTTATGGAGAACTCGTCCTAGAGCAATGATTAATAATGTAGATCCAATTTGAGGAAACTATAAAAGTGATATATTGGTGCTATATTTTAAAATTCATAATATCATAGAGGGGAGTTTCATATTCTTCATTTATCTCTTTTTTTTCACTTTGTTAGATTTTTATACCTAGCAAAGCTTTGTCTTTAAAAAATACAATCTTTGCTCAAATATTATGAATTAAACTACACAAAGTTGAACTCTAGATGTTTGTAAGAGTTTCATTACGTTTAGATAAGCATGAAATTAATTACTTTGTGTGCTATGTTTAAATCCTGCTCAACAAGATGTAGTTTAATTTTGTCTGCCAGTCATCGAAATACAAACTGTCTTATAATGAGTATTATTATTATTATTAGCACCGCGTCTTACTACCCGTTCGGGTTATACGCACTTACGCTAATGTGTAATGGTAGGGTGATTGTGAGATGAAATGGAGGACCTACAGTTTAACGTGGAATCCGAACCACGGTGGAGGCCTGGCATTCCTCACATTCACAAGTTGTGATTAATACACATCTTGTCAGAGGTGAAGGAAGGGTTTGGTAATCAGATAAATCTGTGGCGGGACCGAGGATTGAACCCGGTCGCCAGCTCAGAAGTCTGACACCTTACCCCTAGACCACCAGGTCACCTTATAATGAGTATTGATGCCATGTACATAATATTATTTTGATATCATTTGTATAGGTAATATTATGTTTGAAAGTTCATTTCATTATGCAAAATAAACCTTTTAAGGTTAATTAGTCTACCTCTGTGGTCTTGGGGGTAAAGTACTCGCCTCAGGACCCGATATACGTTGGTTAAAACCTGTCTGGGGTCGACGGATTTTTTCTTGGGCGATAAAGATCCGTAGCACAACTTCCTTCGAAGAGTAAATAAAGCCGGCGGCGGTCCCACGTCGATTGTGGAACGTAAAATAACTCTGTAAGGTATGTGAAAATACATTTCCCGGCAAAATTGGTTGGTTCTCTCGCTATCGCTCAAAGCAGTTCTCGTGTGTTGATATAATCAGTCGGTTCAGAAAGTGTACGTCAAATACTTCAAATAATAATAATAATAATAATAGTAATAATAATAAAGCCAGTCACTAATTTTATTAGCAAGTCAACAATTATTATGTTAATTGTAAATGGTTCTATTTATACTTCGCGAAAATACATTTCTCATTTTGTGATTTCACTAGTCTATTTTTTCAACTACAAACAATGTTTTTAGTTAAACTAAAACTGTTAATTATTTTTAACTATACGATACTATTCCCTATCTTTAACTATACATAATGTTATCAATTAATGATAGTAATAAGTTAACTAGACGTTAGTTTTCAAATTTGTTAGTCCCTAGTTCCGAAGTCTATTGAATTGTAAATCTACTTTAAGTCTATACTTTGCCAGCTTAAAAAGTATATGTCATCTTTTTGTTGGAAAAAGTAAAAATTATTTTTGTAAATACTTCAAATCATAGATAAAAACATATATTTTTGTGATTATGGTTTACTTATTTCCCAGCCCCAATGTGATATCAATTACATAGCTATAGTTTCAAAGTTATTTCGTCAAAATTAATATTGGAAATGTTTCATTGCAGCTTCATTGTAAAAATCTATATTTTGTTATTTTATTTTTATTTAATACTTTTGGCTTTAGTAAAAAAAAATCACAGTTCATTAAATAAACCCTTTTATATCCTGAAATAATATGTTTGAAACATGTTAATCAGACTGTAATTCCATCCCCGGGCCTTGAATTAACGCTCCATTTTTAAACTAACTAAGCTATTCTGGGTCTTCATCATGTTATAAATACATTTCTTCATAAAAAGAAAACTCTTAAATAATCCTGTTATTAAATATGAACGGTTCGCCATTCCATTATCTAAAACATGGGTAGTATTTAAATTCCAGTAGTTTTTTTTTAAATCTTAAATAATATTTTATATTCACACATGTTGTTTTTAATTTTACAAACAACTCATAAGCAATTAAATTAGTTGATTTATTATAATAGTGATTAATCTTAGGCCTTGAAATCTAGGCTATTAGTGGCCTCTAAAATGAATGATATAAATTACCAAATTATTTATCTGTATCTTAGCTACAATCTAGTTTTCATAAAAAAAAAATTCCTTGACAGCTATAAAAGCTACTATATCTACTTTCATGTATTCATAGCCCAAGTCATGTGATTGGAAATTATCGCGTTTGATAAATATTATCGATACCTATAAATTGACTGTAATAATATGGTAAAAATGCTATCAGTTTTGGCTGCAAATACATATTTATATATATGTAAACTCACTAGTTTGGAATGAGGATTGGAAATGTATATATATATATATATATATATGTATATATATATATACATATACATTTTCAATCCTCATTCCCAGCTAGTGAGTGTGCTATATTGTAAAACTAACCTCCTCTTTTACCCTTATACAAAGTCATTAATAGCCAGTCTGCTTTTCAATCTGATTAGAAAATACAAACCTATTGTATTTGCAGCCAAAACTGAAAGCATACTATATATATATATATATATATATATATATATATATATATATACACATTTCCAATCCTCATTCCAAACTAGTGAGTTGACACACACATACACACACACACACACACATATGTCAACTCTCGATAACTCTGACCTCAATATCTTAGACTTCGGATGGGCCTAATTTGGACAAAATTTTCTAGAAATAAAATTGTATTTAGTAACACGCCAGCTGCATGCTGGCAGTCTAAAAATGTTATAGAAGTAGTGTATTGCCGGGGGCCGGAAGAGATCTTGCAACGCAGCGCTACCACCCCGCCCATTTCACCTACAGTACAGTACACATACAGTACAGTATTTATATAATTTGCAAGTACTATAGGCCTATTGTAATCTAAACCTTTCCCATTCCATTACCTAGCTGTGTTATTTGTGATTGTGTCTTATCTTATATTTATTGTTTACCTATTCACATTAAAGTATATTACTTTAAATAAAGTATTAGTTTTCATTCCTTAGGCACAACTTTATTCCCCTTCAATAAGATGAAATTTTCGTAACTCAAACAGACCCCCGCCCCTTTTAGTACGAGATATCTAGAGATGACTGTAAGAAAATCAAAACTACCATCCTATCAGCCACCGCTATGAAATAATCGTTTGAAATTTATGTATTAATAAATTAATTTTACTATAAAATAGTTTACATTAGAGGCTTGCAAATGCAATCGTTAATTAATAGCAACTGTTATAAGTTAGTGTCCAAACGCAAGTAAAGGAAATGTTAAGTAACAATTATGATCTATTTTTTTCCACCACCACCACCTTACTACTCGTCCGGACTATCCACATTTTAAGGGGAATAAATGAGGAAGTTATATTTATTTATCACCGTTGCCTTACTACCCGTTATATGCTAAGTATAATTACACAAGGATTAGAATGGGAAGGTTAAATATAAGGAATTTCCACTCTTATCCCGCATTTACTGGATAAGAGGGAAAACACCCCATTTCACCGAGCGAGATTCGAACCTCAATCCCCGTTCCTCGGCAGTCTAGCTAACATAAACTAGTTGCGTTACTAACTACACCACAAGGATGTATATAATTATATTATATTATATATAACTACTACCCCAGGTGATAATTTTAAGAATAAATATATAGTATATATTATATATACTACTACACCACCAAGGTGTATATAATAATTAATATAATATATATTTATAAAATCCGCAATTGCGTGGATAAGTTTGTAAACCATCTATTAGAACCTCCACAGTACAGCTGACCGAGATTCGAACCCTAACATATCGGTTCACTGGAAAACAAGACTTGACGTGCCTGACGTTTAGTCCGCGTGCCCCACCGACTTGGGTTCCGTAGATAGAACAAACCCCAACCCAATGGTCGAACCAGGACTCCCATGTACCGTGATAGACCTACCTGACCACTTAGCTATTACTCTTGAGAAACATTATTTAGTCTACCGGCAGAAGGACGTTAAGTAATAAAACCTTTAACCGCTCTTGTAAACGAACGATGCCTGTTGATGAGCCTGCTGTTGGCAGCCCGGGGAGTTGGGGGGGGGGAGACTAGCATAATGACGTCACTAATAGTCGGTAGAGGGTATTAAAGTTGCCCGTGTCGGCGTCATGACGCCGAGCATCATTAGACGCGCCCATTAAAAAGGTGTCCGCGGGGAGTTACCTCCTGGTAACGTCTAAAGCACCTTGCTTCTCCCTTGACGAGGCAATATAAGCTTTACCCGCGGTAAGGCTACAACAAACCGCTTCACTCGCTCACGCCGGAAGCCCTTCTTCGTCTGTGCCAAGTGACGAGGGGTGTCGATAACAGGTGTCGGGGGTCTTAACTCGATCCATGATGGGACCTGAAACTGTTGGACCTTTTTATACAAATAAAGGAATTAGTGAAGGAAGGGTTGGGTTGTTTTTTAGTTAGGTTAAAAGTTTCAGTTCAAGTTTCATAGAAATCGCTTTTAAAAAAATATATACTTTTTTTGCGGTCAACATTGATAACACTTTTCTTTATATTATTATTTATTATTATTATTATTATTATTTTAAAGGTATTGATAATAACTCTATCAAAAGTGACGGTAGCAGATCACATATCCTGACGTATGAATACTTGAAAGAGGGTTTAGTAAATTTTATAGCCGTCAGATAAGGCCACTCCTATGAAAATTGGACTATATTTAAGTCGTGAGCTGATACAACTCTCTGGTGGTAAAAAAAAAAAGCATTCGAGTAGTCTTTCTACCCATCCTAGCTATCCAATTCTATAGGCTAGACAAGATGATACTGACGCCTTTATCCACGGCCCACCAGTGCAGGTAATATTTAAATAGTTGGTTGTGTTTGAAACTTGTGGTGTTTTTTTTTATTTGTGTACCTAATGCCTAGTTTTTAAATACAGGGCTATATCAGCAAAATATGACTTACAAACTAATTTAACTTAGCACGTATACTGTAAAACACTCTATTCTGGGACAATAAATGTTTTAAGGCGTACCTACAATTTTTTTTAATTCAAATCAATTTGTTATAATTTTATTGAAAAACTAATAGGATATATATAATTAGCATAAAAAAGTTTATAGTTTAAAAAAAGTGTTTTAGATAGATTTAAACAATATTTTGATTGTCAAACTATCAATTTTGTATATTTATAGAATTTTTATAACTTAAGATTTAAAACTTCAATAACTTGGTAATTTTTTTCTTATATCACAGTACAAAATACTGTTTTAAAGGTGCTCAATAACGTCCATCCATATGGATATAAACTTTTACTTTCAGAAATCTGAGATTTCTTAAAAAAAAAAAACTTTAAATAATTCGAAACTCATAGGTGCAGCCCTAATATATAAATAACGTGAGTCATCTCTTTACATAAATACACAATTATTATTATGGACGATAGGTTCGAATAAGCTTTTTTCTTAATGTACTACTAACTTCAATAATAATAGTAATAATAATAAAAATAATATATATGAATGTATTCAAACTTGTGGTCGGCCACAATCGACCACGGGAATAAGCTTAGTGCTGCTATTTACTGATTTAATATTTTTCAAAGTTTTAAACAATTTTTTTTTCGCTACTCTCTTAATCTTAAGGAGAATAGAGGTGCTATAATACCTCGGAGTGGACTATTGTTAAGGGACCAAGGAGGGTCGTGTTAATACCAAATACGTATATCGTGGTGTATTGAGCGGCGTAAACTAGCCGTCTGGGTATAATTACACAACCTACTCTGTTTATTTTCTTGAATAATTACACCACAGAGAAGAGCTCCCACTAACCTTCTAAACCGAATAAAAAAATCATTTAAAACGAAATTTAAAAAAAAGAAAAGTCTACCAAAATTATTTAATTAGTCTAAGTTTTTGTGTGAAGGAAATATTTTCTATGAAATGAAACCTGATGCAGATATGTTTTTGGTAAAACAATAATAAAGGGCAACTATAAGTAATTATTTAATAATTTTTAGTTCAAATGGTTTAAGCGGACATTTTTAGCATATGTTTAAACTTTTTTTAGCACCGTTTCTTAATGCTAGTTTAGGTTAAACGTATATGTACTAATACGCTAATGTATTAGAGATGAGTAAGGTTGAAGAGGATAAGTAAGAGGAAGTGTACACGTATTTTCGTGGAGGGAGAGTGAGAACCCATTTAGGGGGGAAAAAACTCTCAGTACACCTGAACGGGGTTATAACACTAATCTCACCGTAATCAACAGTCCGATATATTGGGATAGTGATAACAACCACCAAGCGGGCTATGTTTAAACTAACAATTTAATAATTTTGTCGCTTGATTAATATGTTTCATCAGCCAAAGGAGAACATAGATTATGTTTTTAACACCGCGTCTTACTACCCGTTCGGGTTATACGCTTGAGTACTAATTAGGCTAGTGGGTGAGGAATTGCGAAGGTTGAACTTAGAGGGAGTGAATCCGCATTTGCATGGAGGAAGAGTGGAAAACAATTTAAGAACCCCTAGTTCACCTGACTGAGATTCGAACCTCGATCTTCTCGTCCTCGAAACTAAGCGCCTTAGCCAACTTCGCTACCGAGGCGGCTAACATTGATTTAAAATTAATTTATATTAGGGCCTATATGGTTAAGGGCACACTTTATGAAAAAATCGACAGAAATATAATTTGTGTCTTAACATTTATATATATGCATATTACTTAGTAGCCTACTTTATCTAGTAAAAAAAAAGTTTAAGAACATTCCACTTGTATAAAACCTGAACTTTTATCCAAAACACTTTATTTTTCTCTCGCCAAACAGTATTTTCAAATTCTTATTGTGTTATCTGTGCTTCACGTCTTACTGCTTGTCAGGGATATCCGAACATCCACACTAATTTGTATAGATATGAGAAAGGTAGAATGTATAGGAAGTGTACCCGTATTTACGTGGAGGGGATGTGAGAAACCATTATTCATATTACCATAAACAGCTACCCGCCTCGGTGGCGTACCGTAGTTAGCTAAGGCGCTAATTTCGTGTTGAGCTAGACTGCCGAGGACGGGGAGATCGTCGGTTAGAATTCGGTCGGGTGAACTGGGGATGGGGGTTCATAAATTGTTTTCCATTCTCCATCTACGCGAATGCGGGTTCACTTCCTCTTTATTTAACCTTTACCATTTCTAACCAATTAGCTTAATTAGTACTTAAGCGAATAATCCGAACGGGTAGTAAGACGCGCTGCTAAATTAAAAACCATCAATAACTGTTTTCAGCCTGTGGCTATGCCTCCATCTCACTCTATCATTCTTCCCTCTTTAATAGCTTCCATTCTTTTCTTCTCACTTGCACACTTTCTGTTCCCTGCTCCTCCCATCTATTTTTGTTCTCCCTTGCGGGGTTTTTTCCTACAACTTCATCTCCATCATTCTCTTTGGTATTCTTCTAGGAAACCATTTAGCAAAAAAAAATTTAGAACATGGACCGGGGTTTTAACTCCGATCTTTCCGTCACCGGAAAACAAGGCGAGGAGCGACCGACTCCTTTTTACGCCTTTTCAATGATAATTTAACGATATTGGACTATTTCTTATAAAACATTTTGTTTCACCTCCTAGATCGTGTTAGACCTCTATTTTGGGGGCTTGTCGATTGTAATTTTTGCAGTCGGATTTATATAATTGGGAAACTTTTTGAGGGCGATAAACGTAACTAAAACATTTTTCATGAATCTTAACCCTTTATAAACTATCACTTTACATATATAGTTTAAATATCCATAAAACACTTTTTTCCAGAGGTCCCGAGTTTGATTCTTGGCGATACCAGATTGTTCTGTGAAGCGGTAAGTCTGTCACGGGGTCAACTCGGCCTCGTGAGAACAAAAGAGGAGCTACTTTAGTAAAGAAGTAGCGGCTCCGGTCTAGAAAATTGAGATTAACGGCGGCAGGGTTCGTTGTACTGACCACATGACACCCTATATCCACAAATGTTGGCACAATTTTTGCCAACATGTGGCAGCCGCTCATATAGTAGACGCTGGTATAGTTTTTTTTATAAAATACTTTGGATAATAAAGTAAAGTGACCTTTAAAAATAAGATGTTAATATTTTCTTAAAAGTTCCTTCCTGCCATAATTTTATAATAAGTTCCTTTTCTTTATCATGGAGTAGATGGGTGGAACTTTCAGACAGTTCAGCAAGTGCACGTTAAATAACCCAAATAAAAAATAAAAAACACGTGTCATAGACTATAAACAATGGTACGCTCGCCTCTTCTGAGACACTCCAGAGCAGGCACACAAATTTGACCGGTGCGCTTTCTGTACGTAGCCGTCCGACAGTTATAAAAAATAAACATATTTTTTTAGATATTTTACGTCAAGTCACGGGATCATCAACCCTCACTTTTTATAGATATTATCAATACATATAAAATAACGCTAACAATATATAGTAAAATGTTATCAATGTTGACCACAAAAAACATGTTTGTATTTTCTAAAAGGATTTTACACCAGAATCCTACTATACATATTGGTCAATCCGTGGTTTCACCCGAATCTCTAGCCGAATGGTCTATAAACACGTCATGTTAGGTGGGTTGTGGGTATTTTTACATTATGTTCCCCCTCCCCCCTCCCCCATCATTCTCTACGCTAGTACTGGTATAGTTCTTCTCATTTACTCTCATGGGGCCAAATTCATAGTCAGACTTAGTATTCCTCAAATGCGGCTCGATACCAAACGCAAGACACCTCCTTAAACTCGAAATTATTTGGCCAGTTTCATATGCGAAACTGGCTCATTCCATTCTGGTCTAAGGTGACCTGGCGGTCTAGGGGTAAGGTGTCGGACTTCTTGCTGGGGTCCGGGGTTCAATCCTCAGTCCAGGCACAGATTTATCTGATTGCCAAACCCTTACTTCACCTCTGACAAGACGTGTATTAATCACAACTGGTGAATGTGTGGAATGCCAGGCCTCCACCGTGGTTCGGATTCCACGCTAAACTGTAGGTCCTCCATTTCATCTCACAATCACACGAACATTACACATTACGTAAGTGCGTATAGCCCGAACAGGTAGTAAGACGTGGTGCTAACATATAATAATAATAATAATAATAGTTTGTCTAGGAAGGTGTCGTCTTGTATTTATTGTAGGTCTGCACTTTGAGGCGTAATTATTCTGACTATGAAACTGGTACATTGATATCTCTTGGGTCAAGAAAGATGACTGTACCTAGCATGTAATGCTGGCTACTGTTCATGACTGGGGGCTGTACATTTGGTTTATATTTCCCTTTGTGGTTTCTTTAGAGCCGAGATTTCGTCCACCTCGCATCGAGTCCTCACTGGTCATCGTTTTTATACCTACCTTCTTTTTACGTTCGCTTTATATAAAATAAATGGTACGGCGCACCGCACAGACTTTCTCTCTCTTTCTAAAACTCGTAAGATTTCTGAACGGAATAATGTACATTGTATCATCACCACTCCACATAAGAACACGCATAAAATAATATACAATGATATATAATCAATGAGAAAAGAGGCGCATCTTTGTCCACCTAAGAGCATTTCAAACAGTTTAATGTCTTCCACAAGGGTCAACACTTCGTATTAAAATTTCGATTCTAGTTAAAGTTTTAACATTTTATAAGGTGTTGCAGAACTTCAAGTCATCGCATTGATATTTAATTATTCATTTATACATTTTGACCAATAAAAAATGTAAATATTGACTATTGAGTCTAAAATGGAGATGGATCATTGCTATGCAAACATTTCTCCTAAGAGATTTAAGGAAAAATAACATACTTTTTTAGATACTTATATTTAATTACTCTATGGCATTGGAGAATTATTGCGTTAAGACTTAAGTAGTATATGTTTACAACTAAAGCTCACAAAATTGTATTAATATATTTGCAAATATCTCAGAAACTGCTGCTTTTATAAAAATATATGTCAAATAAAAGTTTTTTATTTCTAATAGTCCTACAATTTTGCAATGATAAGTTGTTTAGTTTCTCCAATAGTTGTGGAGATACGGAAATTAACGCTTCTGTAATGTACCCTAAAAATCATTTTCATAGGAAAATGAAAATAGCCAGTTTATTTATAATCTTAATCAACGCCTAGATACGAATTTTAATCAAAATCGTTTGAGCAGATTTTGAGAAAACCAAATTTATCTCTTTTCGCCCTTCAGTAAACTACCCTTAATTTTAAGTTTTTATAGACACACAGACAGACGGCATTGCAAAGACTATTTTTTAGGGTTCGAGGGGTCATGAGACGTCGACATCCATCAACATTTCAGGTTAGTTTTTTTTACGATCGCAATACTTAAGCTTTAATGTCCAAAAAGCTAAAAATATATATATAATTGCGTATAGATTGAAAATTATTGATTTTATAAAAATATGTTTCGAATAAAATATTTGTATTATAAATATATATACATATTTGTAATGCTAAGTAATTTCATATCTCAAATAGTTTCGGAGCTATTATAAAAAATGTTAATTTACGCATCAGACCGGAGCCCTTAAAGCGATTTTGCCGAAATATTGAGAGTAGCCATTTTGTTTGGAATATTTATTAATGTTTATAAATGAAATTTAATCAAAATCGTTAGAGCCGATTTTAAGAAAATCGACTTTTTTTTCTTTTTCCCTTCAGTAAACTACCCTTAATTTTAGGGGTAGATATCCAATTCCAAAAACCCCTCGGGGCAACCCTATGAAAACCCTAGATATCAAGTTTCAGCTCAATCGGTAAAATAGTTTAGGCTCTAGTTGGAGGTACAGACAGACAGACAGACGGAAATTCAAAAACCACCTTTTCGGATTCAGGATGTCATGAAACGTCAAAATTCATCAAAATCTCGAGTTCGATTTTTTTGACGATCACCATACTTTCTCTACCTGTAAGATAGAGAGAAAGTAAAAAGGGTTATAAAGAAAGGACTTATTTTTTTAGAACTAAACTCTACACCTACTCTAAAAACAAATTACAAATCAACAAATAAAATAAAAGTCACGTTACGGGCGAAATTAATTTGTATTTAAATCTCATTTCCTTTCCAAGAACCAGATAAAATAGAACTTTTCTCTTAAATCTTTTTCATTTACGATCTCAAACGAAACTCCTTGGTTAGCCAGAACTTAAAATCAATGATGAAATTGATGATTCCCCTTTCACGGTGAAGAATTAGGCGATCGGAGAACTGGTTGTCGTGTCTGTTTTATAGTATAAGTGATTTATAAGTCATTAACATTTATATATATTAGTTTATACATATATAAATGTTCCCAAAATAAAATAAAACCTGCATCAGTAAGCACGATGACAAATTTTAGGTTCTTATAATCTGTTTTGCCCGAGGTGAGGATGTCTGGGTTCAAATCCAAGTCGGGTTTACGAAGGGTGTTTATTTCTAAATTATTTCCCACTCTATCTCCAACAAAATGTTTGCACAATTCATTTATATTTTACCTGTAACGCCTGCGTTGTACCTGAATAGTCTTAATTAATATGCGGTATAGCCCGTACTAGTAAGACTCGGAGGTAAAAAAAAAAAAAGCTACTCAAACTGTAAACGTGTTTGTTTTATTCCAATATAATATTGTTTTCAAGCTCTCTACTGAGCTCAAGATTATCTTGCGTATTTCTGGACTTGTTCGCCTCAGGGCTTTAAGTCCCTCGCAACCCTTCATTATCTACCTAATTAGCACCATATTAGCCCCATTCATTAGTCCCCGGTTCGCCAATCAACTTGCAATTACTCATCGCACAACTTTAGGAACGGTCGCCTCTACTTGCGTCAGCTCCTTGTTTCAAAGTCTGGAGAAATGAGGGGGGGGGGGGGGAGGACTAGATCCGCCTCTTGTTAAGGGTGCAGGAGGGGGTGAGGATTCACTAGATGACCTTGAGGCGAGGGAAATGGAGGCATATCCATAGCTAGTTTCGTTTTAATTCCACGTTTTATTTAACGGCCTAATATGTAGCATGTGTTACCCGTATTAGAGATGAAAGGGGATGAGGAAAACCATTGATAAATCACGTGGGGACAATCCACCGCATTGCACCAAACCGGGATGCGAATCTTGGCCTTACCCTCGCCGTCACTCCAGTCTATTGCGAGAGGGAACGCCTTAGACCGTGCGGCCGCTAGCCTTAAGTTATTTTTTTTTATCCACAAGGCACCAGAATAGATCAAACAGAGCACCTTTTTTTTTATACCATACCTTGATTTTGGTAGAAAGCACCTTCTGGAAGGACGTTCGTAATATATAAAAATATTTTGGATTAAAAAAAACTCAAAGAAGCCCGAACCTTTATACCAAAATCCTAGTCTAGTTCAGGGTTGATACGTTCCTGTGAAACTTGTAAAATTAAAGAAATTAGAAAAAAAAGTAATTTGAATTTTCAAATCTTTTTTTGATTAGTGTAAAACAATGCAAAAGAGCGTAAAACAGTGTAAACTTTTTGTTTGATTTCAGAAGAGCTGTGAAGAGCTGCGGTTTGTTTTCCTTAATCTAATTCAAATTCAGTTGTACAATAGTGAAATGACCCACCACTTTAAAACTATTTGCCAACACAAGACCTAATGGCGGGCGTGTGTTTATATCACAATGACAGAATTATTATCGGTGGTTATTCTTGTCGTGGCTAAGATCTTCCTAATAAATTTGTGTAGTAAGTCGATTAAGAAGTACTGAGTGAAGTTTATATATAATAATAATAAATAATAATAATAATATAATAATAATAATAATAATATAATAATAATAATAATAATAATAATAATAATAATATTGAAACAGCTAGAGTAAATTAGTATTCCTATTAAAGTGAGAGTGTAAGAAACTCGAATTAAAGGTGTGAGTGTATTTAAAGGGTTTTTTTCAGTAAAACATATTTTGGATATAATAAATCAAATATTGCTCCAGTAGAAGCATAAGAGTTTCATTTCTCACGTGGTGATATCAACAATTGTTGAATATCTGTCATGAGCATAGCAGATAGCAGAACAAATTATTTGAATGAAGGGAAAAAGTTGTCATTAAATATCAGGACACTCTTGACACATATTCAAGAAATATTTCTATGTGAATAAAATTAAACTTTATGTTTATACTGGAGCAATATTTGACCTATTTTGACAAAAAAGTGTATTTTGATATAAAAACTGCAAATAATACTACTGTTAACTCTTGTTCCCTAAACTCCCACCTTAGACACTTTTAATATTTCACATACCGGTACCTACGTAGGGAGGGTTTCCGATGACATAAAAAACAATTGGTGAAAGTCTCAAAAATAAGGTAATGAGCTGCAGATTTGCGTAGAAATCACAACACGCCTGTGCTTACGCTGCGTTTTTTCACGAAATCTGTGATTTTAACCGTTAAGTAAGTTGACATAAACAATATTTCTTCCGAGTTTGGCGACTAGTTAAACAGTATTAAATTTATATGATATTGTTCATTTATAAGAGGAAAACGCTCAATTTTACCATATTACTTAAAAATTGTTTTTATAGTGGTGTTTTTTTCCCCTGTTATGTTAAGGTGTATTGTGTATCAGAGGATTCCAATTAATCCCTTTGAATTAAGAGCGTGCATTACATGCCAATCAACTCTGTGATACAGTCGGTTTGAAATCGTAAATTTACACAAACACTATTGCACGTGGATCATTTCTGATAAACATTAATGGAGATAAAGAGTTAATAGAAGTTCCAAATACAGAACATTGTTGAAATATTAAATGATATTTGGATAAAAACTGCATTTAAAATTCCGTTTTTGACCCATTTAGAATGGCTTCACAGAATAACACTGTGCACAAATATCCATTCTGTCATGATAGGGACATACTGTTGCTATTAACAAGAAACTTTGTTGTTTTGTCCCCCATCGTCACCGCGGAAAGTTTCGAGTAGTCATTTAAATACGAATGCACTGCACACATTTCTGCCAAATTTTGGTATTTTCTTTTCTCTTCTACTCCCATACCTGCGTGAGCCGGGAGCTGAGTTGGGCCTGCTGTGATGCACGCTCTTAATTGAAGGAATTGGCCATACTCTATGCACATAGAGGCTCCGACTGCATAATTATAGGATATTTTTTCTTCCTTATAATTACGTTTCTTGCACAGCTGCTCCCAAATTTCTGCAAACGATGAGCTTGTTTATATTCAAGCTGAAATATATTTAATTTATTGGGGATATTTAACAAGAACTTTGTGAACTAATGATTTATATCATATCTTAAAAACTAATATTATAACTTATAACAGACAAAACACCCAGTATGCCGGTCGTTAATGCTTCACTACGAGAGGAAATTCTAATTTTACCGATGATGAATCTTTCCGCTCTACTAGGAATCAAACCAGGGACACATAGCTTACTACACCAAAAATCCAGTTAAAATTATAGCGCTACAATTGGCCTTCTTAGTTTAAAATTATGTATTGAACTTTTAATTGAACAATCTAATTTTAATTTACCAAAAAAATTATTCAATTTGTGCACAGCTTTTCACTACCTTTCTGGGCTATCAACATATTCTCACTATTAGGGTAGGAGTGAGGAAGATATAATAAATAGAAAGTGTATCCGTATTTGCATGGAGGGAGATTGAGAAACCATATAGGAAAAAAATTCTCAGCATATTTTGTCGGTACTCGAAACACAACCTCTTCTTCACCTGCAATCTAGCTTATGTCGATAGTGACACCTCAGACCTCGTATCCACTGGTGTGGTTATGGTTTGATTAAACCTAAGCCTATTTATTTTCAAAATGTATCTGGACCTGAGTTTTTTTTTTGCACCGTGTCTTACTACCCGTGCCCATTCGGGTTGTACGCTTATGTACTAATTATTATAACTGATTTAGGGATTAAAAAGGCTATATTTAGAGAAAGTGTAACCGATTTTGCGTGGAGATAGAGGGGAAAACCACCTCACCCGACCAAGATTCAAACCCCAATCTCCCCGTCTGCGAGAGTAGCACCTTGGACCATGCGGCCACCGAAGCAGGTATGAGATTGTTACTAATTCGATTCCCTAGCGTCTCCGTAGCTTCTCGGTTGAATGGAAAGCCATTTCAAGGTCGAGAAGTTTCCCTTACCCCCCTCTCCCGCACCCACACACCGGAAATGAAACGGGAAGTCAACCAAAATATTCTAAGATTGAGTCCACCCAGTGGGGGCGGGAAAGAGTAAATCTTCCGTCTCACTCTGAGATCAATAATTTCAAAATCGAGTTGTCATCCTCTGGCAAAATACTAATGTGTTCTGCTCTCTCTCTCTATCTCTCTCTTTCTCTCCCTATGCTATCCCCTGAGCCAACCAACCACATCACTATTCTTTCCTCTTTTTTTTTCGACCCCCGCCCCCTTTTTTTTCATAGCCGGAAGTGCTCAATTTCCTCCTCGTAACCGGGGGGGCGAATATGCACAATCTCGCCGTGTCTGTATCGATGATGAGTTTCCTCGAGTGTGGTGCGAGATCGGTTCCTTACATTTCTCCCCGGACTGTACCAAACTGTACATCCTTCCGCTTGTTATGGACCGATTCTCGCAGCAGTGGCTTTTCCCACTCTAACAATTGGCCTGAGGGCAAGAGGGATATATAACGCTTGATAAAAAATAATAAACACGAAAGGAAGGAACTTAGAATCCAGATAATATACTTATTTCAAAGAAGAGAAACCCGCATCGGTGGTCACGTGAGCTATGGCGTAAAGCTCTTTGGTCTTCTTTACCTATGATGGGTAGGTAGAAATTTGAATCCTAGAGGGATGTACTTGGTATTTTTCTAAATAATTGGTTCACTCTCTCGCCACTAGAATTTTCAACAGAAATTAACTTTTTTACGCACGACTATTTCATTAAAAACTTTATTTGCTATGTCTTTAATACGCAGTTTTATATACGTAAACGGTTGGACCCATTATTTTCCAATTTGATGTTTTAATATATTTTATCGAATATCGGTACATATTATTCTTAATCTTACGTAATTTTAAGGGTATTTTACTAGGAGATTGGAAAACAATTTAGTAAAAACCGGTGACCTGGCGGTCAAGGGGTAAGGTATTAGACTTCTGGGCTGGGCGTCCGGGATTCAATCCTCGGTCCCGGCACAGATTTATCTGATTACCAAACTCTTCCTTCACCTCTGACAAGATGTGTATTAATCACAACTTGTGAATGTGAGGAATGCCAGGCCTCCACCGTGGTTCGGATCCCACGTTAAACTGTAGGTCCTCCATTTCATCTCACAATCACCCTACCATTACACACTAGCGTTAGTGCGTATAACCCGAACGGGTATTTAAGACGCGGTGCTAGTAATAATAAATAATAATAATAATAATAATAATAATAATAATAATAATAATGATGATGATGATGATAGTAAACACCACCCTCAGTAGGCCCGACTGAGATTCAAACCCCGATCTCTCCGTCATCAGCAAGCCAGTCCAACACGAAAGTGACGCCTCAGACCATTCGGCCACTGAAGAGGGCTATAAATAATATTGCATTGACAAAAATAAAGGTTTTATCGCTGAATTAAGTTGTCCCTTAAATGTTTTTCAAACTAGGTCTATCATTGTATAGTTTCTAAAATAAAAAAAGTAAAACTAAAAAGTGATTAAATTTAAACTTTATTAGAGAAATTATGTCGCAAGGTTATTCCAATGGTTTTTGTGTGTGTGTGTGTGTGTGTTTTTTTAGGATATGCCATTTTGACGAAGTCTGTTAATTTGTGTACGTTTAATTACTGTTTTAGAGTTTAACGGAACTTTAAATACACGTTGAAAGATACACTTTTTTTTAATAACCTTGCGTTTCTGTTCGACCCAATTTACTGGCTCGGCTGAAACGTAGCTTGAATCCCACGCTACTTGATTTAATCTAACCAGTCCATATTAACAAAATTACAAGAGTTGGAAGGGGAACGGGGGGGAGGGGGGGAATAATAGCACAGTAACTTCAGAGCAGTGTTTATATTTGATGCCACCAAAAATTAGATAAAAAATGAATACCAAAAAAAAATTTTAGAATAAATTTTAATTTTTGTGAAACCCGCTTTGTTGGTCGAATGATCTAAGGTGTCATTTCCACGATAAACTGAATTGCTGACGTCGAGGATATCAGGGTTAGAATCCTGGCTGTGTGTACTAAGGGTGTTTTTTCTAAATGATTTTCCACTCTTCCTCCACGCAAATGTACACGTCCTCAAAGTTCAACCTTCCCAATCCTCAAAGGCATAGAATTTTTTTTTTAAATGGGAGGGGGTTTCGCTAGTCAATTTGACCATACCTTTAGCCGTTAAAGTTTTTTTTAAGTATATATGAACCACCTCTAATCGAGGGCTCATCAAACTCCATGGGGGATCCGGACCGCCCCCCCCCTCCCGTTCACCTTGAACCCCACCTTTCTACGCCCTTTTTAACCCCTAACAATTAGCATCATTAGTTAATTAGTAGATATGCGTATAGCCCAAACGGATAGTAAGACGCGATGCTAAATAAAAAATCGTGAAAAGAGATGCACGTTTTTACATATTTAGTATTATGTTTGAAGACTGACACAAACCTATTTGATTCGGTTCTGGATGGGCAAATAATGTTTACTATTTGGGCTAAGATATGAAAATTTTAAATCTCTAAATTTCTGTAATCTACCATTTGAGACATTTTTATATTACTTTTCATGTAAAGGAAAGACATTGAAGTATTAAAGCTGGATTTATAAAATCAGTTTAATCTATTGCAGAATAATGTGCTTGAATCTGAATACGGACTTTTATTAGTCATAAATAATAAACTCACGTTTTCAAATAGTTTTGTTTCATGATTGAATTTGCGAATCAGTTTTCCTCCATTGTCATTTTGTATGAATATAAATGCGTTTTGTATTTTGTATATGTGTGTATATGATGACAGTACATTCTGTTATCTTGTGTTGTGACAATTTGCCAACAATTAGCACTTAATCAAATAGTTTGGTTGAAAATTGGCTTTTGTTTGAAGAACGTAGCCCACATTATTACCACTTTTCCAAGAAATTTTCTAGATTACAACATAAGTTCCGATCTGGCACGGGAAATCTTTTTCTCTGCAGCAATCCCAATTTAAGGATTCCCGCACACTCAATATAAATTATATATATACACCAGAGTCGTGATTATCCGGCCTTCAATTATCTGGTCCTTTGTATTATCCGGCCCGGTTATCGGTGTTAACAAGTGCGTTTTAAAATAAACAAACCTGTCTATATCAACTATAAAACATTTACTGAATTTATAATGTAATCAGTTTGACGCTCTATTTTCACTTGTTAATAATAATAATAATATTAGCACCGCGTCTTACTACCCGTTCGGGTTATACGCTTAAGTACTAATTACGCTAATGGATTAGGAATTGGGAGGGTTGAATTAGAGGAAGTGAACCCGCATTTGCGTGGAAGTAGAGTGGAAAACCATTTAGTAAAAACCACCCCCAGTTCACCCGACCGAGATTCGAACCTCGATCTCCCCGTCCTCGGCGGTTGGGCTCAACACGACTAGCGCGTTAGCCAACTACGCCACCGAGGCGGGTTTTTCACTTGTTGTTGCTATATAGCCGATGACCCGTTCCCAAAATAAAGTAGATGGTATATGTGGTAAATATTTTAAAAATATCTTTCTCGGTTAATTTTTACTGTACCCCCTAAAATTACTGTATTCCTATTTTACATCGCAATCAGAAAACGGGTGGATTTGATTAAAACAAAGTTAAATGTTATGTGAAAATAAAATACGTAGGTAAACCCATACTGAACATTATTTACACTCAGATTTCCTACTATCCGGCTTTTCAGTTATCCGGCCCTGAATGCCACCACTTTAGGCCAGATAATCTCAACTCTATTGTTTTATATAATATGTATATATATATATATACACACACATGGCAGGTATTCTAACCTCGATCCTTCCGTATTCTGAAAATCAATTTTGACGAGTTTAACTTTTAGTCCACCCGCCCATCGATGCTAATTTAAGAATGTTATATTGCTAGGACTTTCCCGCGATGATTCTAAATAAGCCGGAATAAACTGCCGCTCTATCGTTCTATGAAACCAAGTGTACAAGGTCCTCAACCATCCGTGTGATATATCCGGCTGTTGCACGGGGACCCGTGTTTCCCATGCCGCAGTACCGCGAGCATGATGCCATTCATGCACACCTCAGTACGGGTACGGTCAAGAAGTCATTGTTATTGCGGTACTCAACTTTACAGCCCGTCTTTATCTAAACGTTAGGTCCGTTCCGACAGAAAACAGCCGTGTGTACATCCTCCGCCAGTTGGCGAGTCAGAAGAGAGCAGCTGGTTCGAGCCTCTTGGACGTCACGATGGCAGATCACCGGTCCAAGGTATCGAAACAAACAACTACCGCGGATGAATCGTGCGCGGAGTGATTACCGAGTTATTTACTCTTCGTGTTTGTTCTACATCCTCAACTAACTGCTTTTGTTAGTAGATTCTACAGTTTCTTTATAATAAAGTGTTTTTAAAAGAGTATGTGAAAAATGGGGATAAATTATATTAAATTATATATTTATTTCAAACTGTTTGCCATGCTTCAAGATAACTCATTGAAGTGTTGAAAGATACCAAAGATTATGGTCAGTGACTCAACATCTGGTATGGACACCATTTTTGCAAAACAAAACAAAAATATAGACCTACGGATAAGAGTATTATCAACTACAAAGTTTATATTTGTGTAGCGTATAACCCAAATGGGTAGTAAGACGCCGTGCTAAACATCTATATACTTGTGTATTATGTGTACATAACTGGAAATTCGAAGACGTTGGATCAAAAGGAAACTGTAAATACATTTGTTTTGTGCGTCATAGTTTATCTTATATTATCTTTATCACATTATATATCTATTTTATTAACCTATACTAACAGTTAGTATCAGGAGATAGCTTGAGTCTAAACGAGATAGTATTTGAAAGAGGTAAAAATATTTCTTATCAGCCAACATTTAAAATGGATGCTTGCATTAGTTTTTTGACAAAAACGTTTTCAGTTAAGTGTTTTGCTATTTACTATATATATATTCTTTTGATATGCGTTTTGTGTGAAGATTCGTTTTAAAATTACTGTCGACGTAAAGTGCTGCTTATGCATAATTTATGAATCAGGTTCCGGAGAATATTGGATACACCGTTGAAAGCTACCTACTTTCCAGTAAAGTTAATGATCGGATTTCTAAGGTCAGTAAAAAAATGTCATTACTGTGTGTTTGTAATAGCAGGGTGTTAGCATATAGTCCATTCGTCATTGGAGTGGTAGTAACTGACAGCTAGCAGAAGATGTAAAAAATAGTTAAAAAGAAAACATACTTAGAAACAAATTGTTTGTTGTGAAAGTTTTGACTGTTAGCTAGGACAACAAAACAATATATCATAATATATCATAATATATTGTTTTACAGATAATATGGTTTGGCGAATGGATGCATGAGAGTATATCTGGTGGTAAATTTTACTAGCTTTCAATACCGTAGATGGGGTATACCTTTTTTTTTCACAAGCTTAGTCACCTATAGTAAGATTACGGTGGTAAAAGTGGTAGTTCAAAAAGTTACTAAATATACTCACTCAATTCGAATGATCTGTAACTGTTGCTTTTAACAGATGGGATCAATACCAATTTAATAATAATTGTGTTAATAATATGATTATATCATTTCAACTTTGACAACGAGATATGTTTTTGTATTTTTTTTAACCTACCTTTATACCATAAGTCCACTATAGTTGATATTTTATAGCTAAACCATGATTTTGGTAGGAATCCCGTTCTTGAAAGTTTTATTTCATACCAGAATCCTACTGTGCATCAGTATTTTGTAAGGATTAAAGGCCTTCCAGAACGAACTTTCTACCAAAATAAGGCTATATACAGTCAAATTTTCATGGCAGGGACCTTATATAACAGATAAAGTTACTAGATCTACTTTCACGTCGTGTGATCTGCAGCTATTACTTCCAGAATCATTTTATACGCGACTAAATAAATTCCTATTGTTCAATCCTCGGTCCCGGCACAGATTTATCTGATTGCCAAACCCTTCCTTCACCTCTGACAAGATGTGTATTAATCACAACTTGTGAATGTGAGGAATGCCAGGCCTCCACCGTGGTTCGGATTCCACGTTAAACTGTAGGTCCTCCATTTCATCTCACAATCACCCTACCACTCCACATTAGCGTAAGTGCGTATAACCCGAACGGGTAGTAAGACGCGGTGCTAATAATAATAATAATAAAATTCCTATTATGATATTCTTTTGTTTCTCAGATACACTCTTTGTATCACCATTATACTCTTGATAATAATACAGCGTCATAGTAAAAGGGAAAGCTTCGGCAATACTCAAAATTGTTAGGGCGTCGTGGGTAGCTACAGCATCAGTGAAGGACTCTTTCTTCATTCCCCAGTGGGGTCACCATTTTAGTTTTAACATGGCGTGAACTTGTGGGCTACGAGTAATCTTGGAAAGTTAAGCGTGATTCCATGTGTTGTTATTAGCCCAACGTGTTTGCTAACGCTTTGAAAACAATTGTCTTTTGGATGGCTACGTACTGAAATCGCACAGGCCAAATTTAAATACCTGCTTTGGAGTACATCTGAAGGCAGGTGCATCAAAAACGCACCAATGTTTGAAGTTTCTGAGCCCCATATGACAACACCGCTTGTTGACATCGGACTAGCCTAGCCTATCCTAGCCTAACCTAGCCTAGCCTAACCTAACCTAACCTAACCTAACTTAACCTAACCTAACAACCCTATAGTTTTATTATTTTATTGTAAAGAGTAAGGTTGTTGCTTACAATAGCCTACATGTTTGTCATGTTGTCACGTTATGCAGGGGTTTATTCTTTGTGCGCTTTTGATCCATATCTTCGTGCGCTTTTGATACAAGGTCTAGGTGCGCTTTTGATCTATATATTTGTGTACTTTTGATACGAGGTCTAGGTGCGCTTTTGATCTATATAATTGTGTACTTTTGATACGAGGTCTAGGTGCGCTTTTGATATATATATTTGTGTACTTTTGATACGAGGTCTAGGTGCGCTTTTGATCCATATATTTGTGTACTTTTGATACGAGGTCTAGGTGCGCTTTTGATATATATATATATTTGTGTACTTTTGATACGAGGTCTAGGTGCGCTTTTGATCCATATATTTGTGTACTTTTGATACGAGGTCTAGGTGCGCTTTTGATCTATATATTTGTGTACTTTTGATACGAGGTCTAGGTGCGCTTTTGATCCATATATTTGTGTACTTTTGATACGAGGTCTAGGTGCGCTTTTGATCCATATATTTGTGTACTTTTGATACGAGGTCTAGGTGCGCTTTTGATCTATATATTTGTGTACTTTTGATACGAGGTCTAGGTGCGCTTTTGATCTATATATTTGTGTACTTTTGATACGAGGTTTAGGTGCGCTTTTTAATCATATCTTCGTGCGCTTTTGACACAAGGTCTAAGTGCGCTTTAGATCCATATCTTCGTGCGCTCTTGATATAGGTTTCTTTCTCTTGTGCGCTCTCGATGTTCTCCGCTTTTGAATACACCATTCCATTCGCTTACTTCTACAAAACATTGATTGTTATGATAAAAAAAAGTGTTAACATGTGACTCGTTATGTCGTCAGCTAACTAGCTGCCGTCACTTTCTCGTCGAATATGGGAAAACACAATTCGATTATAGCCTGTCGTGCAGTGGTTAACTAGTAGCGGCGAAGGTAGACAAGGTCAGAGTTTCCTTCCTCTCTCTCTCTCACACACATACACTTACTTTGTCTCACTCTCATTTGATATAGTAAGTTCTTTGTAGGAAGGAACTTTTAGGAAATACAAATATATAGGGTCACCGTTGATAAAAATTTACATTTTTTCATCATCATGTCTTAATACCTATTCGGGCTACACGCTTATACTAATTACGCTAATGGGTTAGGAAATTGGAAGGTTGAATATAGAGGTAGTGAACCTTCATTTGGGTGGAGGGAGAGTGGAAAACCATTTTAGGAAAAACCACCCTCGGTTCACCCGACCGAGATTCAAACCTCAATATCCCCGTCCTCGGCAGTCTAGCTCAATACGAAAATAGCAAGTTAGCTAACTACACCACCGAGGTGGGTATTTCTTTATTAGTATTATTTCATGGGTATTTATATTGTTAGTAAAAAGTGACAGCAGCAAATCACATTACGTACACATTTATTAAAATTGTTTTAGTAATTTTCTTAACAATAAAAAAATGTTCTATCCTTTCTAAATAGGACCGTAGTTAGACCACCACAGTAAAGAACCATTTAGAAGCTATGTAAAAAAGATTAGATTAGCCGACAGTTGAAAAGGGTTGTATTGAGTTGCGTCCCAAGTCACGCCCGTTGACCGAGTTGCGTCCCGAAGAGGGGACAAATACAATTTTAATACCAACCGATCTGCGTCCGAAGGAAGGACATCTAAGTAATAAAAAAATACCAGGAAGTATAGGCCAAAATGTGTTCAGAATGATACCTAAAATTACAATTCAGTACAGTCAAATGTTGTATACAACGTCAACAAACATTATATAATATTTTATTTTTAAAGGGGTTTGTAAGTTTCAGCAATAATTTGGATATATTGAAGTCTTGGGCTGATTCTACTTCATAATTTGGTTCTAAGTTCTCTTTATATTTTAAACTGGCACAAATTTAAAATAAGTGGTATCGGGCACCACACAGACTTTCTCTCGCTTTTATATTAAAATATACATTTACTAAAAACTCGTAAGATTTGTGAAAGAAAATAATAGGTCTATACATTGTTGTAGAAACAGTGCACCAAAGATCATAAATGAAATAATATATACTGTTACTTACCGTATGGCATGGCATTAGGATTTAAGAACATAGTAACAAAAGAGAATTGAGAGAAGAGAAACATCTTTTTCCGCCAAAGATAATAAGAATCAAATTCATTTTCAAAGACATGTCTTTGAAAATGAATCTGATTATAGCTAAGAAACTAATGGTTTTATATAAAAAAAATCAAATAAAAGATTATTGTTTTTAATAGTATTACAATTTTACAATAATAATTTATTTCGTATCTCAAATAGTTGTGAAGAAATTAATGAAAAATGGAAAATTTCCTTCGTGTAAACGTAGCTTCAAAGTCATTTTCATGAAAAAATTAGAATTTCCATCTTGTTTATGTTGATAAACAATGTCTTAGATATAATATTTAATCAAAATCGTTAGAGCGAATTTATAGAAAAATATGGTTTTTTCCTCGCTTTGTGCCCTTCAGTAAACCACCCTTAATTGTATATCTAATTCCAAAAATCCCTGGGGGTAGGGGGGAGACACCTCATGAAAACACAAGATACCAAATTTTAACCTAATCTGTAAAATAATTTCGGCTCTAGTTCAAGGTACGGACGGACAGACACACAGAATTGCGAAAACAACTCTTTGGATTCATGGGGTCATGAAACGTTGACATTTATCAAAATCTAGAGTTTGATTTTTTTTTACAATTACAATACTTTCTCTCTGAGGTGTAGAGAGAAATTAAAAAGCTTTGCACGATTTCTTTGTGCATCTTCATCCTAATAATATTCAGATAGACAAGACACGGCTGGACGCAACTCGGTACCTACCTTACACGCCTAATGATCCCAAAACAATTTTCTGGACGAATTTCAATTTCCCCGCTGGAGATAAAAGTCACGAACTTTCTCTTACATCTGTCAAATGTGACAGCTGAATAACCCATGTCTTAGGGCATGATTGCACGAATTAGATTCATTCTATATAGGTCTGACTATTGGTATTGTGGTTAGCGCACCTGGCTACAAACCTAAGGATCCCGAGTTCGATTTCCGACTGTTACCATGGGTATTTTTCCTGGAAGGCGAATTATCCCAACCGTCACCCGGGTTGGGTTAATTGCGCTCAAGCTAGGTTTGAGAATAGTCCTGGCTTCACACCTTTATAATGACAATCATTACATCATCTCCCTGCGGGTACGTGTAAACAACTTCTATAGGTGTACCCAGAGCAACGTTCTGTGCCAACAGTGCGGCAAATAGTCTACATACAGGCGACTGAATCAGATACTATAGGGTGGGGCGGAAACAATCAGACGATCTATGCTGCGGAAAGTGACGGATAACGTGCTGAGGTTTGCC
This sequence comes from Timema podura, assembly GCA_033556935.1. Lineage (NCBI taxonomy): Eukaryota > Metazoa > Arthropoda > Insecta > Phasmatodea > Timematidae > Timema > Timema podura. Next base: position 20,878,537 of record JAVRXN010000014.1, read on the forward strand.
TGACGTCCGGTGGAGCTCACCTGAGGGACATTATCTTCAAACAGTGAAAAAGTGTAGTATACACTTTGCTCTTATTTAGCTAGTGAATATTTACTTTTCAATTAAAATGTTAATTTTCATGTTATTAATTGTTTCAAGCCCACCCTGTATGTATCTCCCGGTCAAAAATGCCATACTCTCTCTCTCCTCTCTCTCTATATATATATATATATATAGAGAGAGAGATAAAATGCCATTCTATATATATATACATACATATATAGTATGGCATGTTATCTATATATATAGTATGGCATGTATCATATATATAGTATGGCATTTATTATTTATATATATATATATAGTATGGCATGTTATCTATATATATATATAGTATGGCATGTTATCTATATATATATATATAGTATGGTATGTTATCTATATATATATAGTATGGCATGTTATCTATATATATATATATATATTATATATTATGGCATGTTATCTATATATATATATAAAATGCCATTACTATATATATGTATATATATAGTATGGCATTATATATATATATATATATATATATATATCTCTCTCTATATATATATATGGCATATATATATAAAATGCCATACTATATATGTATATATATATATATTATGGCATTTTATCTCTCTCTCTATATATATATAGAGAGAGAGAGAGCGAGAGAGAGATGGTATAACATTTTATTTATATATATATATATATATATATATCCGTTACGGATGCTGGTGAAAGGTGAATAGGCGGTACCCGCTGTGCCATGTTTGTATTATGTACCATATTATCTTCACAGCTACTGCCTCCTCCATGACACGTGTTCAAACTGCACCGTATTTCTCGCAACACAAAGTTTTATGGATTGTCTCTCCCATTCCACGGAGGATTTCACTTTTTTGTGTGTGTGAATTGCTTCATCCGTAGTTTTCTCCCACGACGATTGTTGTAATTTGGGAAACAGCCTGCCCTAGATTGTTACGAGAATACTAATACACTCCTGCGTTAAGTTTATTATCCACATAAACCCGAATGTCTGAAGCTACTTTTTAAAAAAAAATAAACTGTGAAACTCTTTAAATGAGAAACTTGCATTCGTTTTATAACAGGAAACCTACAAAAATAGGGAAAAGAGAAGGATTTAAAAAAAAATAACGCTTAGATAGCTTAATGTGATTGGGCTGTAGGTAATTCTATCAAAGTGAAGGCACCTAAAACAAAGTAGAATAAGATATAAAAAAAACAGCCGATGTACACAATGCCTCTTTGTTCTCAGTTTCCTGCGAACCTTTCGCATCGTTACTACGGATTCTGCGAGCCCTCCGTGGGTTTTGAAAGCCTTTTGATGTTCACATCTTCTCTCAAATTTCACGACTACATAAAGTAAACCCACCTACATTTTCAATCACTTTCGGCACTTAAAATGATATTCTTTCTAAACGTATTTCATCATAACCCGACCAGTGGAAGGGGAGGAAGGAAAGGGGACTGACTGACTATAAGCCGGTTTTATTTGGGTTTTGGGCATGAAAACATAAGTGCTGAATATTTCGCCGACTGGAACGTAAACTTTAAACACACCGAAATAAAAATCAATATACTAGAATTCGGTAATAATTTGAAGGTAGAGTTTATTCTATTTCAATTTGTGTGTGTGTGTGTTAAAAAAAATATATTTTATTCTACCATACCCAGGATCAAAATTCAAATTATTTGACAAAAAGGAGGAGAAGGGGTATTCTACATCTATAGTACATAATACACACACAAAAGAAGGTAAAAACAGTTACTTACAAGTTAATTATAAATTCAAAATAATTTCATTTCAAAGTATTTTAGTTTATGAATATTTGTTAAACTGCTAAACGCTTTGAAGGCATTTATTTATAAACTTCTCAGGAATAAAAAAAAAGCTACATTTTTTCTTCTGATTTTAGTACTGCCCATCTCCTAGTTTCCTAAAGTAGTAACCAGCATCAAGTATGCCTAAATAGGCCCACATATTTGTTCACGGACTATACCACAGCCAGACAGTACAACAGAATGAAATCAAACATTATCTGAAGCCAACATAAACTTTTATGAACACAATACTTTTTCTCTATACGAGAAAGTAAAAATCAACATTAATTTGCCATACATACCAATAAATAGATAATGGTATTTTCCCCAATAAATCTCTTATTTTTTACAGACCCATTAAAAATGCACTCAATAAAGGACATTAATCTGCATTATTTGTGTGTATAGAGTATTTTTTTCAATTTAAAAAGTTTTCAAACTAAATAACAACACATGTGTATTTCTGACATGTACATATATGTATTAAGCTTTCCACATAATATGACCCGCTTACGTAGCCGCATGGTATAAGGATTCACTTTTATAACACACTAGACTGCCGATGATAGGTAGATTGGGTTTCGAGTCCTGGTCGAGTGTACTGAGGGTTTTTTCCTTAAGAGTTTTACACTCCCTCTCCACACAAATGCGGGTACATTTCCTTTAAATCCAACCTTCCTCATCCCTTACACACTAGAGTAATTAGTACATTGGCGTATGACACAAACTGGTAGTGACGTGCACGACCGCCCATGTGGATAATGTACGTGACGATTACGTTAGGGTTGGGTAACTGGCTATGTGCACTCCTTAAGGTGGGGGGGGATAAAATGAACGTGAGAAAAGGTGTTTTTGCAGTTTTTATAGAAAAACATATTTTGGCCAAAATAAATAAAATATTTCTTCAGTACAGACATAAGAGTTTAATTTTCTTTACATGATGACATCGACAGTTGTTGATTATTTGACATGAGCATAGTGGCATGAAATGAAACATTTTTTTTAAATGAAGAGAAAAAGTTGTCACTAAATTTCAGGACACCCTTGACAGATATTCAACAACTGTTGATGTCACCAAGTGAAGAAAATTAAACTTTTAAGTTTGTACTGGAGAAATATTTGATTTATTTTGAGAAAAAAAAAGTTTGCTGTAAAAAGTGCAAAAACACTGAACTTGGGGTCCCCTACACTCTCATCTTTCATTGATTTTGTAGAAAATGCAATCAAGTTAAGGTAAATATTTTCTAATGTTTTATAACAAAAACTATTTTGGCTAAAATAGATCAAATAATGCTCTATTAAATACATTATTTTAATTTGATACATATAATAATACTAGCGGACCCGACAGACGTTGTCCTGCCCGAACATTGGCTTTTTGTTTGGGTGGCATAATTGATTTCGATAATAAAACAAATACTATGTGATCATCACAATTACAAATTCACAATTAACTTCAATGAGTGAGTAACACAAATATTACAAATTCCGTGTTTGTCAAGACAACATACAAAATAAAACATCTTTTCATTTTGGCATTTCGCCCACAACTCCACAAATATCAGCTGTATCGAAAAACAAACATAACTAATGAATTATCCTCAGAAGTTCAATTATTCATAAACTTTTCAGAAGGTTTTTGACGGTCAATTATTGATGAACTTATGATTTTTTAACGGTAAATTATTAATATTATATTCATTATTATAAATATTGGGGATGTTGGTGGGGGGGTGAAATTTTGAGGTTACATGTTCTGATATGCAAAAAATCTTTTAAAAAAAAATCCCCCCCACCAATTCCTAGAACCCGATTGCAGTGCCACCTACCGGGTCAAATTGTGAATCTAAACATCCACGACCACTCAACACACACAGAAAATTTCATCAAAATCGGTCCAGCCGTTTAGGAGTAGTTCAGTGACAATACACACGTACAGAAGAATTATATATATTAAGATAAGATTAACAGTTCTTAAATATTTTTTGTCATGGTCATTTCGGAATTTGATTATGACTTTTTCTTTTTATTTAAAAAGTTTCTCATCAAAAGCCGCTATGCTCACGACAAATATTCAACAACTCAAATTACTATGTTATGAAGAAAAGAGAGATGATATTACAGAGATTCGAGATTTGTAAAAATCTAAAAAAAATTATATGAAATACAATTATTAAGACCTTGACTTGATATACAAAATTTTAACAACTGGTGAGAGGAATTGTATAAACGTGTGTAGTTGGCAGAGAAGCAAAATTTCAAAAGCACAAAACTCTTTTAATATAATTAATTAACTAAAAATTGTTATTTTTGTTGTTCATGGTGTTATATTATACATGATAAACACAATAATATAGTTCAGACACACCAAACAACTTTTATTTTAAATCAGTTTTAAACATTTTCACTCTAAATTAAATAAATTGTACAACTTTAAAGACTCGAGTACCCACATTTGTATTCGAGATTCTAAAGAAAATTTAAGATTCGAGAAATACAGGATTCGACTCATCTCTAATAGCAAATTTAAACCATATCTATCTACTGGGCCAGTGTTTGATTTATTTTTACCTAAAAGGTGTTTTTTACGAAAAAAAAAAACACTTTAAAAACACCTTCCTTAACTCGTGTACCTTCCATCCCACGTTACTGTTTCCTAAGATTTGTTCCTTCATCCTCCACTTTAGGCTAAAACTTGTGCATTTGATTAAAGTCGCTCATCAACAGTTTGTTCATGTAACGGATAGCCAGTAATGGCACAATATGGCGTAAAAATCAAACTAATATTTTGTTTTACTCCATGACGTCATCCCGAAAGCAAGCTATACCAACCGAGCGGCCATCGCATAATGGCGAAGATATTGCCAACACTTGCGGGTAGAGGGGGTGTCATGTGGTCATCACAACGAACCCTCCGGTCGTTAATCTCAGGTTTATTTTAGACCGGAGCCGTTAATTTTTTTATTTTATCCCCAAGAAACAGAGATGACCCAGTTCCAGACATACTGATTCACAGAAAAATCTGGAAGCGTCAGGGGATCTAACCCGGAACCTCTGGATCTGCAGCCATACTCTCTTACCATTAGACCACAAAAACGGTCCACTATTCAATTTACTAATAATTATTCTCGGTGCCTCTCCAGGTAGCTAAGTGGTCAGAGTGTCGACCGCAAGTGTAGGGACTCTAGTTCGATTCCTGAAGGTGTTGACGAAAGTATTTACTCTTTGTATTCGAGTTTGTTCTTCTATATAAGTAATAAATATATATGCACTACGGCTGAGTATCTCTTATTGAGGGTGCTGCACTAGGTTAATTTAGTTTACGCTGATACAAGTAGTATCAAGTAAACGTTAAAAAACGTAGGAAAACTAATACATTATTCGTAATAAACTTTATCTCCTCGTTAAAGAAGTCATGAATTCTTTTTCAAGATAAAAATACGTATTTTCTCCGAATATATTCAAGAAAATATAAAAATAACAAACATTTAAAAAATGTTAGTCACAAAAAAAAAACCTCTCCGTGTTTAGAATAGGGACTACATTTAGAACGATCAAAGAACGGAAATAAACTGAACCGAACATAAATTTGTTTGTCAGACGAACGAAAAGCCCCTTGTTTTCGCGGTGAATCCCAACATTAAGAGGAGTCGTTGTTACGCTACTTTATCACTTGCTTCGCTGCTCCTACGGGGCTATGCAACCAGCACAACACACACACAAACCAACAGGCGAACAAGACCAGAGAAATCTGTACAAAATAGTCCCAAGGTCTGTTCCCGGGTGATATATTACAAGGTTCCAGGTGCGGGAAGAGTTGGATCTACTTTACGTACTGTGAGCTCTCGCTGTATTCATCCGCCACGCGTTTTGTGGCTTTCCTCCTTCGGAAAACATTTGTTACATGGAATGGCCCAGCCTGGCTTAGGGGCTGGGGTTGGGATGGGGGGCGCCATCAAACGTTGCGCGGGAATGTAGATGGGTCTGGGTGGGGGGTGATCACTCAACAACAGACCCACCTCAGGTTTTTGGCTTAATCCTCTTGGTCGGTCTTAACAGAGGATGAATGGATCCTCTAGTTTGTGTACTAATTCCATTTAGTAGCTCTTTCTACTTAGCTGTGTGTTTAAAAAGGTCGGCCCATGGGTCCATGGAGTTTGGTTTGACCCCGGGTTAATTAATTTATATATACCGTACAGTGACGCAGACTTCAAGGGGTGGTAATATAATTGCCCTATATTTCCAAATAATTGCCTAGGAGGGGAAAAGTGTCATTTTGCCACCCCCCTTTTTTCTCCAAAACATTCTCCACGTTTTATTTTATTCATGTGTGCAATAATTTGTTGATAAATCTGTTACAAGATACAAGTGTTTCTTGGTTTTTAATAATAATTTGAATTTTGAACAGTTCATGGAATCTTCCTTATAGTAGTCCAACATTTGGAAGTTGGCTGGTTCACACATAGATAGCTGTAGTGTGCGTTCGCGAGCAGCACAGTCTTGAAGTGCCCGAAATCGAACGTTTCTATCAAGTACTATCGGGTTCGACTCAGCCATCGATACTCATTAGTATTAGTTTAACAACCACCCCGAGCGCTGAAGTCACTGTTCAAGATGGCGGATGATTTAATATCAAGAAATGAAACGAGAAAGCGGACTTCCCTAAAGGAATGTCTGCTTCTTTTGTTTATTTTTTGTTTAGCTATATTTCTCTAAATCAGAGAACTATACTTTAATATGATGACTGTTAGTGCACCACCTCTGGTGGTAGATAATTTCACATCAAGAAATGAGCAAAGAAATAGGATGCTCCTTCAGAAAATGTATATGTAATTAGTTACGCTAATTTTATTGTTGGCCCAACCTGTGGCTGATTTGTTTCCTGTTAACATGTGAATATATTTTAATACACACAGATAAATGTTCACATATCACATATTTGTTTTGTTTTCCACTTCACAGCTCTGCATTCCATAATCATGCCCCATGCCCCCACCCCCCCAAATGTATTTGAAGTAAGCGCCACTGGTCCTGGTTTCCAATCACTAAATATAAAGGTGCTAGGGCTGTCTGTCGAGTATTTGAATAAATTAACAAATGACACCTGGAGACCGGACCTTTGGCTTAGCTCACTTCTGTTCTACTATTGAGCTATCTTCCCATGATTAGGTCCATTCTTCTCTCATATTTTAAGGCAACGTCTGTGATGGACGTGTGAATATCATTGGCTTCGAAGAGCTATCACCCACCTCGGTGGCGTAGTAGGCTAACGCGCTAGTCGTGTTGAGCTCGACTGCCGAGGACGGGGAGATCGAGGTTCGAATCTCGGTCGGGTGACCTGGGGTGGTTTTTCCTAAATGGTTTTCCACTCTCCCTCCACGCAAATGCGGGCTCACTTCCTTTAAATTCAACCTTCCCAATTCCTAATCCATTAGCGTAATTAGTACTTAAGCGTATAACCCGAACGGGTAATAAGACGCGGTGCTAAATAATAATAAAGAGCTATCATTGATATCACAGCCACCGGCGACTCTGCTATAGTTCCATGCTGTCAATAGTACAAATACATAGTACATTACATCTAACCTATTAGCTTACAAGTCTTATGTTGATATGGACATGTTTAGAAAGTAAACTTAATTCCTATAGTGAAATATAATGTGTGAAATATAAGATACCAGTTAATGACCTGTCTTAGTTTAATTAATGATTTTAAGATAAACACAGTAACCAAACACATACTGTAAATTTAACACTTAGGGAACTATTAAAAATAAACTAATGTAACGGCTCTCGAGGGAAGTCCAACCCCGGCCCAGTGAATCAACAGGTAAACGCTCTTCTTCTTTTTTTTTTTAGCGCCGCGTTTTACAACCCGTTTGGGTTATACGTTTATGTACTAATAACGCTAATAGTTTCAGAGATTATGAAGGCTAATATTATAGGATATGTATCCGAATTGGCGTGAGAGGAGAGAGAGAAACTATTTTAGATAAACCGCCCTCATTGCACTTGACCAAGATTCGAACCTCGACCTCCCCGTCATCGGCAGTCTAGTTTACTGTGAGAGTAGCGCCTTAGACCATGCGGCCAATGAAGCGCGTTAAGGTGGCATGGAAGGAGGCGTAAGAAAAAAGGCCAGTGTTATTGCAGTTTTTATGGCAAAACCTTTTTTTGGCTAAAATAAGTAAAATATTGCACCTGTACAAACATAGAGTTTAATTTTCTTCACATGTTGATACCAACAGTTAGGCCTACTGAATATCCATCATGAATAAAGCAGCATTAAATGAGAAACTTTTTAAATGAAGAGAAAGCTGTAATTAAATTCTAGGACACCCTTGACATATATTCAAGAAATGTTGAGGTCACCATGTGAAGAAAATTGAATTATATGTCTGTACTAGAGCAATATTTTTTTTATTTTGGCCAAAAAATGTTTTGTCATAAAAACTGCAAAAACACTATATTTTCCTCGTATCCCCTTCCATTCCACCTTAAACGCTCCATTTATTTTATTAAGGTATTAAATCATCTTATGGAATTGGCGAAACCTATCTATTAATTTATACGTTGAATAATAGGTTCATGTAATATGCACCCTCCAAATAATAATATTATATCAGTACATAATTACAACGTAACTTAACCTAGAACAGCATGGCTAACTCAGACATAGCCCTTATAAATATTCACTAAAAGAGCTTCATGGTAGAGCACTGAGAAGATTTGCAGACGTTTAGAAATCATCCTAGCTTATTTATAAAGTAATTTAATATCTTTTAAATGTTGTTTTCACCAAAATGTAGGCGAAAGCTCTGACCAGCTAAAAAGTTCACATTTTAAGTTTTAATGGTTTTAAATTTATTATTATTTATTATTATCACTGCGTCTTACTACCCGTTCGGGTTATACGCATTACGCTAATGTGTAATGGTAGGGTGATTGTGAGATGAAATGGAAGACCTACAGTTTAACGTGGGATCCGAACCACGGTGGAGGCCTGGCATTCCACACATTCACAAGTTTGTGATTAATACACGTCTTGTCAGAGGTGAAGGAAGGGTTTGGCAATCAGATAAATATGTGTCTGGACCAGGGATTAAACCCCGGACACTTAGCACAGAAGTCTGACACCTTACCCCTAGACCACCAGGTCACCTAAATGGTTTTAAAAAAACGTGATAGCTTATATAAAACAATTTCGCATTATCTTTTATTTTACTATTGTGACCTTATCAAACCATGACTTTATTTGATAGAGGAAAACTAGATCTAGGTTTATAACTTTTTGATTTTATCTAAGAATTACAAATTTTCGCGTAAATTATCGTTGAATATTAAAAAAATCTAAACTCAAAATTTAAACTTTTAAACTTGTTATAAGGTTGCAGATAATTTTCGCCTACATTTTGTTCAAAACCATATTTAAAATTAATATCGTACAGCTTCTTAGATAATGCGAGATTTTTAAACGTGTGCACCTTGTCTTGGTGCTCTAAACCCGTGTACAATTAATAAGTCAGGACCATTCGGAATAACCAACACCGCAGGTCACGTGTACACAGCCTCGTCTTGTCAGGTTTGCTGAATATAGGAGGTTTGGGGTCCGAATCACAACTGGATGAACCGGGAGTTTTTCTTCTTCTAAATGGTTTCCCAATCTCACTCCACGCAAATATGGGTAGAGAGGGGGAAAACAATCAGTTAATCTGGTTGGTGTTTTAACCCCAACCTCGTCGTCACCGACAAAACAAACTAGACGAGGTTGACGCCTTAGCCCACGTGACCATCATGGTGAGCTAACTCTAAAATACTTACTTTTAAATATAAACCCGCCTCGGTGGCGTAGTTAGCTAACACGCTAGTTTCTTGTTGAGCTAGACTGCCGAGGACGGGGAGATTGAGGTTTATATCTCGCTCGGGGGAAATGGGGGTGTTTTTTCCGATATGGTTTTCCACTCTCCTTCCTCTCGAATGCGTGGTTCAATTTCTCTATATTCAACCTTCCCAATTCCTAACCCATTAGAGTAATTAGTATTTAAGCGTTTAACCCGAACAGGTAGTAAGACGTGGTGCTAATTATTATTATTATTATTATTATTATTATTATTATTATTATTATTATTATTATTATTTTAAATACCAGTTTTAAAATTCTCTTTGAAATATCTGGCACAACGGACGACAGTTAAATATACTTTACCCAACTATAGGATTTTAGTCTTTCAAATTTACTTTCACTAATTTTGCAAAGTTTTTGTTTTTTGTATCTCAAAGTCACGTCGAGCGCGTCACCTGCGAAGTTCTAAGCAACTTTCCCTCTTTCCCGACCGCCATGGTTTATTTAACGTGTTACAGCAACTGTAGCTTAGTCAGGTCCCGAGAGCAAAAATAAATGTATTCTCTTTCTAACATAAAATTGTAAAACTTGTATAAACTCTTGAATATTAATTACTTTTTATTTACTCTACTCACCTCTTCAAGTAACTTTATATAATCCTCAAATCCTTAGGGTTCGGCCAGACTGACAAGCGTGCGAGCGAGCGCGTGATTAGCAGATAGCTCTCGTTATTTGTTGACGAGGAGGCTCCGAATCTTGGCTCAGTGAACTGAGGGTGGTTTTAACAAGTGATTTATTGTTGTGGTTTTCTCATCCTCTCTCCACGCTAATGGTGATTCTTATTTGTAAAGGCCTACTTTGATAATATTGAAGTATTTTAACATATCAGTTTTACACACATATATATATATATGGTTTATGATCTTACCAATTAAATTAGGCCGTTAATAGCAAGTTTTCTAAAGCTATCAATATAAATATAAATGTCAAAATGATAAGTTTTCTTAGCACTCAATGAATCAACATACAATAATATTGCCTAGCGCCTGTAAACTAGACTGTACCGTGTCGAGCGCGCGCGCGCTTGTAAAATAGAACCAGTTCTATCTTTCAAGCGCGCGCGCTCAGTCGCTCCAGTCTGGCCACCTCTCATTACCACCAATGTGTTTTATTTTATATTTTAGTCGCTCGCTCAGTCTGGCCGCCCCCTTAAGGTTATCCGAAGATTTGAGGTTATAGCAAAATTGAAAAAAAAAATTAAATACCCTCTAAATTGTAAATGGTTTTAGAGCCTTAAAGTGTTTATTGGCTGTTACGTCCAAAATAATTATAGGAAAAACATATCAACCAGTGATTTAGCATTTAACTAATTGTATTAATGTTTCAATGAATGCATTTTAGCAAAAATTGTTAGTTGATATTTACTATTAACAGCCTATATTATATTATTCTTTTACATTCCTATTTCCTCTTGTGTTAGTTTATTTTTTAAGATTCGGATTGGGATTAAAAGATAAAATAAAGATTTGGATTAGACCAATCTCTAATATTATATATATTTATGTATATATATAAATATATATTTATATATGTATATATATAAATATATTTATATATAGATATATAACGAATCAACATCATATTATGTACCTAGATAATAAAAGTTATATATCAAATTTGATAATCCTAATCCCGTTGGTTGAAATTACAAGAAAACAGTGAATATATTTTCCCAAACTTTGTTTACACCACCATGTAAACCATGATTTGTGTATCGGTAAGTAAAATATTTCTCTTTGGTTAGAAATAATAACTCAAATCATACTTAAAAGTGGTATGGTGCAACAAATAGGGAGCTTGGAGGGAGGTCGTTTTAAAGTTCTCATCGCGTTGTGAAGGGGAAAATATTAGTTCTACTTGAAATTTAACACAAAAAGCTAAAAATCCATGGAAAGATGATAGCCTTTGACGAGTAAACAATGGCCTTCCACACGAGGGGGATTTTTGCTACGTGATTTTTTCCCGCTGAGATACATTGTTTCAAATGAGAACGTTAACAAAGGGAGGGAAAATATCGCGTGGCAAAATTCCCTCACGGCTGGTCCAGAACAACCTCTTGTATCTGCGGCAAAATTATCGCATGGCCTGGCCAGAACAACCTCTTGTATCTGCGGAAAAAATACCGCACGATAGGTCCAGAACAACCTCTTGTATCTGCGGCAAAAATACCGCACGACAGGTCCAGAACAACCTCTTGTATCTGCGGAAAAAATACCGCACGATAGGTCCAGAACAACCTCTTGTATCTGCGGAAAAAATACCGCACGACAGTTCTAGAAATACCTCTTGTATCTGCGGCAAAATTATCGCATGGCCTGGCCAGAACAACCTCTTGTATCTGCGGCAAAAATACCGCACGACAGTTCTAGAAACACCTCTTGTATCTGCGGCAAAATTATCGCACGGCCTGGCCAGAACAACCTCTTGTATCTGCGGCAAGAATACCGCACGACAGTTCTAGAAACACCTCTTGTATCTGCGGCAAAATTATCGCACGGCCTGGCCAGAACAAACTCTTGTATTTGCGGCAAAAATACCGCACGACAGCTCTTGTATCTGCGGCAAAATTATTTGAAACGCGGGGGAAAAAAATACCGTACATCGATCGATCTTGAGATACATTGACTCAAATGCACGAGGGAATAAACCACGCGTACAGTCTGTTTGTGGAGCTCTTTTGAGGTAGATCAGCTAAAAATGTCTGAAAGTGATTTGTCTCAATACTCTAGATAAGCTGACTGTGTAAACGCCTATGGATTTTTAGCTTTTGATTAATGATAAACTAAACTAAATCACCTTCAAGTAATCTACAAATAATTAAAGGGTGCGCCCAGAACCGGCTTCTATAATATATTTTTCCTACTATGCGAAACAAAAGGTATGTAGCCATCAGAAAGTTCACGTCGTCAGCTATGATGTATCCTTCACCCCGTCAACAGCACAAGCCGAACATGAATGGATGGGAAACAGGCGAGATTTGCCCTCTCGTCTGGAGGGAGCGTCAGGATTCACGCGGAAAAAGTGCCGCGCAAGTTAATTAATCCCTCTTGTGTGGAAGGGACCTAAAAGGTCGAGTGGAAGCTTTTCCCAATAAAAAAGTTTTTAATATATTTTTTATCACGATAATCCGCAGCCATTGCTGCAACGATCCACTCAGTCATATTATATTTTATATACCATACTTTTTTAAGGATCTAGGTCAGGAGTCGGCAAACTTTTTATAATGCCCCGATTGACTTCTCAATTTATTGAAGTTTCCGTGATCACCCCTAGCTTCCCTTCTCTATTATTATTACTACTATTCTTATTACTTCGTCTTACTACCCGTTTGGGCTATACGCACTTACGCTAATGTGTGATGGTAGGGTGATTTGTGAGATGAAATGGAGGACCTACAGTTTAACGTGGGATCCGAACTACGGTGGAGGCCTGGCATTCCACACATTCACAAGTTGTGATTAATACACGTCTTGTCAAAGGTGAAGGAAAGGGTTTGGAAATCAGATAAATCTGTACCGGGACCTAGGATTGAACCCCGGACCTCCAAACACAGAAGTCTGACACCTTACCCCTAGACCGCCAGGTCACCTTTCCTCACTCTACTTTTGCTTTTTTTTAATATACATATTAAATTTATTCCTTATATTCAATTTTACCTCAAATACTTATACGTATCGTGACCTTGATAGGATAAAATATTGAACAAATACAATGTTCATTACATGTACATTTTCATATTAAACTATTTAATTTTCTTTTAATATTACCGATTATGAACCTTAAAGGTAATTTTGTTCACACTTGAATATTATATGACTCAAAGATCGACTTTTAATGACGGTGAAGTTTTTTTTAGCACCACTTCTTACTAACCGTTCGGAAATAGTTGCGGGAAATGTATTAGGGATGAAAAAGGTTGTATTTATAGGAAATGTACCCGCATTTTCATGTAGGGAGAGTGGAAAAAAGATTAGAAAAAATACCCCAATACACCTGACCGGGATTCGAACTCGTATCTACCTATCATCGGTAGTTGCAGTCTAATGCGGGAACGCCATTCAACAAGCGAAGCTGGTTTAGAAAAGCGACTAAATCTACTTTCATGTATTTACACGTTAGTTCTTTCACTTTTGATAGAAATAACAATATCTATAGAACAACACTAACAGCAATCGTAAAATGTTACCCGCTTCGGTGGAAGCATGGTCTAAGGCGCTACCCTCGTAATATACTGGACTGCCGATGACTGGGAGAGCGTGGTTTGATCCCGGTTGGGTGTACTGAAGGTGTTTTTTTGCTAAATAGTTTTCCATTCTTACCTCTCCACGCAAATGCGGATACATCTCCTCTAAGTTCAACCTTCCTCATCATAAGTCCACTAGCGTAATAAGTACATAAGCGTGTAGCCCGAATGGGTAGTAAGATGCGGTGCTAAAGATAAACATAGTAAAATGTCATCAATTTTGGCCACAAAAAAGAATTAGGTTTGTATTTTCTAAAATACCTTTCTAATAAAAATTGGACTGTAGTTGTGTAGCGTTAGCACTTGAAAGTACGCGTGGATCCCTCGAATGCGAAGTACACAATGGAAGTTGATTCCATCCAACCTGAATGAGATGTACCGCGCGAATAAAAGCGTGACCTTGTACGGATAAAATAAGAAGAGAGAATGAGTGTATTTTATAAATCACATCCTATGTAGGGTTTTTACCATGGTGTGCTTGGTTCGATCTCCGTCCTAATACTGTCTTGCTTAGAATCTGCTGGCTAACTGTTGCTTGGTGTCTGCCTATTTATTCCCACCTCCTTCCCCTTCCCTTCACAGCTCCTTACACACACACACACACACACACACACACACAACTTGGCCGTCTGGGCTTTAATATTTGGTAGCTTAACACGCTTCATAAAGTCTCAACAACTTTATTAACTCATCCCCAAATGTGAGAGATTAAGCACTAATTTCTTATTTGATAAATAAAAATAAAAAATTTTCTAATAGATTATCATCTATAGAGATTCAATTCTTCAAATATAGCTTAGTATTCGTTTAGAGGTAATTTCCATAAAACACATTACAAAGTTTTTAATTAAAATTCTAATGAGATTTAGATAAGAAATCAACTATAAATATTTAGACTAAATTAGCTTGTTACCTAACAAGCATTGTGTCGCTTCAGGCAGTCAAATTGTACATTTTATCAAGAACGTTTCAACAAATAGAATAAAACTGTAACTACATAAAAAACACAAAATATAAAAAGCAATACAACTTTTTTAAAATTTAAATTTTAACTTTAATATGTTAAATTGTATTCATATATTTTTTATAATCATTCATTTATTTATCTTTTTTTAGAAATTGCATAATTCTATTAATTGCTCGATGTAATAGGGCCAATAGTGTTCTTTGTTAATCAAAACGCTAATTTAATATCGACAAAATATGGTGTCAATCACTTATTTTCTAATTCTCAAGCAATTATTTTAGGTCATTTGAAATATCTATCTATATAAAAGAAAAAAAACCCACTCACTCATTCACTCATCACCGAATTTACACAAACCCTCGACCTGTACACTTGAAATTTTGCTTGGCAGAGATATAGTGGGACTGCCCCATATAACAAGAAAAATCTAAAATTGGGAAATTTTAAAATGGGGGGGCTATAATTAGAAAACCACTTTTCAAATGAGAGAGAAAATTAAACTTTGTCAGACAAGTAGAGAGACAACTCCAGATAAAATAAATCATAAAATTTGAAATTTCAAGGAGTTATTAGAGGAAATGGGGTGGAAGTGTCTTTTAATTTCAAAATTGAATGGTAAACAACCACTCAACTACTTTTTAATGTGGTAGAGAACTGAAATTCAGCAGGTAGGTAAAAAAAGACCACTCCAAATAAATATTAAGGGCTAAATATGTGTTTAAGGGCGGGAGTACTATATCCGAATAATACACTTTTAGGTCTGGTAGAAAATATAAATTTGACAGGAACAACTCGAGATAACCATAATCCTCTTAAAAAACGCAATTCTAAGTAAGAGCTGCTTAAATTTGGGGGGGGGGGGGGGGCACAGTTTTCAAAAGTCATAGAAAAAAAACTACTTTCTTCATGGTAGAAAACAGAAATTTGGCAAGAGGGGATAAAGATCACTTAAAATAATCATAACAAACTGAATATTTTAAGTGGACTAAGTAAGGAAGGGGAGGGGTAAGTAAAAATAAAAATAAACCTTTTAGAAAAGGCAAGAAACTTAAATTGTTCAGGAACAAAAAGAGTGTTAAATATTTACTAATTCAGAAAGGGGGATGGGGAAATGGGGGTTTCCAAATTCTCAACAGTAAAATAGCAAACTACTCTACAGTGTCATAGAAGATTTAAATATTTTAGTTGCGTATAATAACCACCCCAAGCAACCATTAAGGTTTGATCCTTAAATTTCAAAATGAAGCCGTAAATGACTAAAGCTAGTAAAAACAAAATACTTTGTTGTGAGATAAAATGGATATATGACATGTAAGATAATAGGCCTTCCCGGAGAGCCTAATTGACGTCTGAACATATCAAATTTCAAAACTGAGCCGCGGGAAATAGAAGATTGAAATTTGGCAAGACATAAATAAACTAGAAGATAATCAAATACGAGATCTTAAATCGAAACCAAATATGTAAATCTTAAAATTTTAATTTGGGAATGTGAGAATTGATAAATGGGCTGAGTGGGTTTTTGCGGCTAGGTTAGTAGTAGCTTAAAATGTTTTCAAAATTATTATAAAATCTTCCTTTTGGCAAGGAAGAAATTTAAAGTTGGTCAAATTTGTAAAAGGACCACCGCACAAAAACCATAAAAGCTTGAAAATGTGTAATTTAAAAATAGGGGGTAGGAAATGACTAAAAGAAAAATATAACTTCTCAATATGTTGAAAAAAAATCAGTTTTGTATAGGCCTAGGCATTCGAAAAAATCTAAAAATAAAAGAATACAAAAACTAAACATTAATGTTGCGATAGTAAATATTGAAATCAAATGGATGTTAACATTTTCAGATCTCTGCGTGCCGTAGATTTGGCTGAGCATCGCACCCAAACGAACAAATACAAACACAGGCAAACACTTCCTTTTATTATTATTTAAATCAATATAAAATAGCTTATGAACAAACAATCATTAAAATTATAATTTGGAAAGATTATTTTTATGTTTTATTTTACTCACGTATTGCTCTATTTTAATTTAATACATACTCAAAATTTATGTTTACTCTTAGTTTCTTTCGTAAATATCCATACTTTTTATGATGGTGATTTCTAATTGTTCTCACCATACTATAAAAATAATCATCATTCATCAATACTAGAATTCAAACAAGTGAACAAACAATTAAACGAGGGTTTTGAGACCTGTGGAGTGAATCAATTCTCCAGATCATTCATAAGGATGGACGAAAGAGTGTTTTTTCCGATATCGGTGATCACAGTGACCGTGATTTTAAAATATCCGTGATTTATGCCAGTGATTATTACCGCGACTGGTAGTCACAATGTCTTGCCGGAGTGATAATTTTGTCACGATTGCATTATCGACATTTTATTTCAAACACTGCTCTATTCTTTACCAGACTTTTAAAACTCATATTTATTCCACTGGTATATTTTAAATTTCACATTACATTTGAAATACTAGAAATAAGTCCTTTATTGTGTTCAGTTTGGTAAAGTAAATTAGTGAAAAATTCAACGTGATGTTATTGTAAATAAATTTGTTTAGGGAGACAAGGCTGTCGCAATTCAAAGTGATCAAGTAGCAGCTCTTTGTCAAATAATGTGTATTGAATCAAAGGACACGAGACCGCTACTGTACCTGTGAGTCACCATGTCACCAATAGATATTTTGCCAAACCCAGTCACCGCTTTCACAATCCATCTGCCATCTGGCGAACGTATCGCAATAAACCGATCACTAATATCTCAATGACTGATACATTTGAGTTGTAATCACTGGAAGTGACGGTGATCGGAGAGTGTCGATAAAATAAAATCACTATCAGTGATTTATCGCCCATTTCTACTAGATCAAGAGGCGAAGTATCGAGTCAGGCAAAAGATCAAGTGCATCGAATATACTGGATTGGATTCACATATGAATACGTAAAAGTTGTAAGAAAACACCCCGTTCATTAACATAGGACGGTGGTTTTCCACTCTCTCCACGCAAACGCGGGACATTTCCTATAAATATAATCTTCATCACTCTTAACTCATCAGCGTAATTAGTACATAAGCGTGCAACCCGAACTGGTAGTAAAACGTGGTGTTAAAAAAAACATGGGACAGTATTTATATTTATAAAAAAAAGTGAAGTTTCCATCAAAAAAGATGTCAAAATTGAAGCCATCTATCAAAAGTAACTAATGGGGAATTTATGACTTGGCTCATGCATACGTGAAGAAGACATAATAACATTTAAAAATTTCAGATAATGGCAAATATATTATAATAGGTTAACCATAGGAATAACATTTGAGATCATGTACAAATACAAAGTCCTCAACATTGACGTAGGCTCACTGTATTTATTCTAACATTTCAAAATCAATGTACACTCTGTCCTAAGTGAAAGCTGCATAAAACACGACTTGGCGTATGAAGGCAAGGAAGTAGATCTAGCACTCTTTTGAACAGTCATAAGATTTTCATATTTTGTCCTGTTCCTTGAGTTCATGGATTGTGTGTATTCGGTAAGTGACAAGTTTCAGCCGCCTCGTACACCTCTGCCTTGTTCCATAGCTCAACCCAGTCTGCTGTGATAATCTTATCTAAGGACTTCCTGGGTGACCTTTATCAGCACTACCCAACTTCATTCAACTTTTCATCACTCTGACTTGGTGGCCGTCCAGATCGCTTCTTATCACGCTGTCTGTTTCACGAAAACGGTGTACAATTTGGCATATCGTTGATCAAAGGTCCTAGTACACCGACATCGTATCGTATACGTACGGTATCGTACAAGTATCCTATGTTTTTCTCTTGCCATGCTTTGCTATGGAGCTGCGCACACCGACACCCGTCGTTGCACCCTGGTAGCAGCATAGTATCTTATACGTACGGTGCGTGGTTTTCTATTCCGCTTTAAAAGCGGGAAGACACGTATGATACTGTCATGGCGGCCGTTACCTACCCCCCACTACACCCTTTCAAACACTCCACTCGCACATCAATAAGTTTTTTAAGCCATTGAGGAATCATTTTGCCCAAATAATTTCAAGTACCTGCTAAGACTGGAATATTTAGCTTGGTCTCTCAGTTTGAGAGAAAAGTATTAGAATGCGAGTACAGCTATTACCATGGACATTTTCACTTCTACCCTCAACAAGCATTGCAACCCCATACATCCAACGATAAGCTACCCACGATACCTCTACCTCATCAAAATGTTCCTCAGTCACTCCCTCAACAATCAATGTATACTCTTGCTTCCCATCATCAACTTTCCATGCCTCCTCAAACGGCTCATAATGTTCCTCAACTGCCACCGCCTCTCACTGCATTCAACCGTCAGCTTCCTATGCTTCTTTCTCATGATCGTCCTCAACAGCAACCACCTCCCACCGCATTCAACCTTCATACTGCTATGCTTTTTTTTCTCATGATGTTCCTCAACAGCAAATGCGCCAACCTCTAACTAAAGTATGCGAAAAACTTTTTATCGTCGTTGGTCAAATCCTCAAACAGTGTAAAAAAAAACCTCTACGAACACTTTTCTTATTGATATCATTTATCCACTTATTTTTCTCTGGCTCCAGCAACACAGCCGCTACCACAATGTCCTCATCAGAGGAAGAAGACAAGGTATCACTCATTGTAATTAACAGAACAGCAACAAACACTCGCTTTATTTTCACCGCGCTGCTCTCAGGTGGCGAAATAAAATGGGAGGGTGTGGTGGGGAGAAACAAGCTCTTGGGGCACACGTCGTATCTACGATCTCGATGTGCGGGACCGTCGCGGCAATACGATACCAATACTGCTACTGTCCTGGCACCGTACGTAGACGATACTATGCCGTGGGCGAGGACCTTTATTCGCGCGCACGCGCGATTCTGGAAGCTACGCACACACGATTGTTGGCATTCCATGTACGAATTAGTCTTAAAATAATGTTTCAAAATGAATACTAACTCTGCTCGGGAAAAACTCATCTTAAACTTTAAAATGCTGTAACTTCAACTGTTTAGACCTAGCTGATGTCTCAAGGTCACGCTGCCTCCACAACACCCGTCTGATATTACAATGTTGGCATACATATAAACAAAATGTTATTTTTCCATGCTCATCTGCGAGAAATATCCTTGGAAAAACAGGGCTATGCGACTTTTGGATCACACTGTATAGCTTAAAGCCGTCCTAGGCTATGTTAATTTTCATGCCGTAATTTTATCCAAACGCCTTATTAAAAAATTAATTTTGAACACCTTACCCGTATATATACTTATAAAGAATACTATAACCTGTTAATGGGTTTAGATACCCTCAAATTTTGACTTTTTTTAAAAGTCATTGTCTATTTAATCCTTGTTCACTTCAAGTTTGGGTGTGTGTTGCATGTTAAGTGTTGAGCAAAGCCCTCTAGAACAGTGTTGTTGCCAACACAACGCGTCTAGAAACCACTTTAACACGCCACTTAAAGTCACATATGATTGATTGAATCGTGACACTGTTGGCTTCGTAATCAGTTATTCCAGATAAGTGGTCCAGCCCTTCTAAACGCAAGGTGACACTTTATCGCGATAGAGTGCAGATGACAGGTTGTTCGCGGTCTGCCCCGATATGGGAGGTTCTTTGACGCGTCAAGAGATATAGTTCCCATCTTAAAACACATACATACACACGTCTTTATCAAAAAGCATTTACTTACCAACGTAGTATAGGAATTTAAAAGTTGGCCTTTCTCTAATTTACCTACAAGTGATTCATTCTTTATATGTTCTCTTACAATTGTTAAAAAACTCGTTGGTATATTTCTTATTTAAATATGTGCTGGCCTTTTTTTATATATTTTTTACACACCTGCATATTAAGCTTACTAATAAAACTGGCCAGTGATGGGGATGTCTGGGTTAGAATCCCTGCCAGGTGTCCTCAAGTCATTTTTTCCTAATCAGTTTAAAGTTCTTTTTTTTAATCACCGCTTCTTATTACTCGTTTGGTTTAAACGCTTATGTAATAATTATTCTAATGTGTTAGGGATGAGGAAGGTTGAATTTAAAGAAATTCTACCCGCATTTGCGTGGAGGGTGAGTGGAAAACCATTCAGGAAACACCGTCCTCAGTACACCCGATCGTGATTGAACCCGAATTTACCGTCATTGACAGTCTAGTCTATTGCGAGAGTAACGCCTGAGACCATGCGGCCACCGAAGTGGGCTTAACTTTCTACCCTCACACAAATACTGATACATTTCCTGTAAATTCTAACTTTTTCATTCCGACAACATTATCATAATATATATGCATGTACCCGACCGGGTAGTAAGGCGCGGTATAAAAAACAACTAATGTTGTAACCAAGACGGGCTGGCCCGACGCCAGTGAGCTCGACTGGCGTTCCCACCTCTGACTCAGAAAATCGAGATTAGATTCGCGTGTAGTTTCTCCCATTGTGATTGTCCCATTCTCTATCCCGTTAAATTGGCTTGCTGCTCCTTAAAACTCATCTTTAACATCCTGTGACCTTAAAATATTGCAAGTATCAGATTATCCAGATGTACCTAAAGAAACGTAGCATTGACAAAAAAATATTTCTTACTTTATTATACGAGATGTAGATAATATTTGAGCAGTTATTAATAAAATAGCGGTTTCGGAATTCTAACGGGTATTCTTTGTTCGTGTGTTTCTTATTAATAAAAAGTTATTTTTGCAATACATCTTTGCACGACTCTTCCCCTAAACAAACAGTAAAATTTTCTTCATATTTGTCACTTGAAATATTATATACTATTGGATCGTTGCAGCGATGATTGCAGATTATTGCTCTTAAATATTTCCATAACTGTTTATTTGGAAAAGTTCTCTAGATTGAGGCTTCACTTGAATTTCTAGTTTCGATCTTTTCATAGATTTTGTGCTTTCGCTGTTTAGTTCCAAGCAAAACATATATTACTCCACCTTCAAACTACGATGAGTGCCCACTAAAAAATCGTCTCCAAGCTCCATATTGGATTCTTTAAATTGAAAAATGACACCTGGACACTGGAATTAAACCCGGGCCCTTTGGCTTAATACCCAATTCTCTAACCACTGAGCTGTTCAAGAATCGTCCCGTATAATTTTTAAATTAAAAAAAACCATGAAAATTAGATGCGACTATAACCGTAATTATTAAATTTGCTATTTAATCCTTCATGATTTGTGAACTCGTACAATTATAATAATTGTACAATTGGCAGTAATAAGCCAACTAGCGAGTCGATGATGGATGAGTTATCTGATTGCTTGTGATCTTAATTGGTCACACATTTGTAGCTGACAATTTCCTCACGTCAATCACAGGTCACATCAGATCTTTAATCCATTGCACAATATCTTCTATCTTTTTCTTCTAAACTAATAAAATTAGTTTTTTTTTGTCATGAGCATTGTGCGATATCCACCGCAAAATCAGTAGACCCTATGCACGAACATGTGCACCTAGAAGCCGATATTTTAAATTTAAAGTTATCTTCTACGTACAATCACTAGACTAAAAACTTATATACCGGGAAGCGTTATTGCCTGTCCGAATCAAAAGTTTGTATCGGGGAGTCGAACCGAAATATTTATCAGTTCTGGTTCTTGTTATGGTTCTCCAAAGAAACATTTTAAGGTTTAATTTTGGATTATTATAGTTATGTGGTACGATTTTGGTATAAGAAACATTTAGAAAATACAATAAAATCACTGTTATTTTATAGGTATTGATAAGGCCTTTTAAATGTGACAGCTGCAAATCACACGATTTGACGTAGGAAGACGTGAAAATATATCCAATAACTTTTATATATGTCAGATAAGGTTCTTCCTTTGAAAATTGGGCTGTGTACATATTTGTGAAGCTACAGATATTATAGAGTATTTAAGAATGATTGTTTCTAATCCAGCTCACAGTAATAAAGGCGTCCTTATTTGCACGGTACCGGCCCCGTGTTACAGTAGTCATTGCATCTGGCTACAAGCCTAGGGGTCCCGGGTTTGATTTACGGCTGATACCTTTGGTATTTTTTCCCGAAAGGGGAACTACCCCGACGGTCCCCAGGGTTCGGTTAGTTAGGCTTAAGTTAGGTTGTGTTTCCACACCCTCATGCTCACTATAACCATCATATCATCTCATCGGGACATGGAAAGAGCTTCCATGGAAAGGATGTACGATTAGTACATTCGGGCGTCCCCTGGGCAAGGGTACATTAGTACTGGCTAATCTGTCCACTACTGGGCTACGAATGATTTAGTCCAGACGTACATTATTATTATTATTATTATTATTATTATTATTATTATTATTATTATTATCACAGTAATTAATTTTTTCAAAGCACAGCTAGGCGGTAGGTAAGTAACCTACGCGGGCGTGTCCCTAGGGCGGTCTATAACGTGCTATCAAAAATAACTTCGCCGTGAAACAGTTGGGACAGTGAAGTCCGTATCTCACCTACTACATGGTCACACGTAAACAAAGATTACCGCTCTAGTTTGTGTTCAGAACAAGAATAATTGCTATGGTCGTCCTCCTGTCTCACCTGAATTGTACTTTAAGGTGGGAGTGTAAGGTACGCGAGAATAGGTCACTGTTTTTTTTTCAGTTTTTATAGTAAAACTTTTTTTTGGGCCAAAATATTATTATTATTACTACGCGTCTTACTACCCGTTCGGGTTATACGCTTAAGTACTAATTACGCTAATGGATTAGGAATTGGGAAGGTTGAATTTAAAGGAAGTGAACCCGCATTTGCGTGGAGGGAGAGTGGAAAACCATTTAAGAAAAACCACCCCCAGTTCACCCGACCGAGATTCGAACCTCAATCTCCCCGTCCTCGGCAATCGAGCTCAACACGACTAGCGCGTTAAGCCAACTACGCCACCGAGGTGGGTTTGGGCCAAAATAAATCGAATATAGCTCTACTAGAAACATACAGTTTCATTTTCTTCATACGGTGATATCAACATTTTGTGAATATCTGTCATGAGCATAACGGTATTAGAAACTTTTTAAAACAAGAGAAAAAGTTTTCATTAAATTCCAGGTC
This sequence comes from Timema podura, assembly GCA_033556935.1. Lineage (NCBI taxonomy): Eukaryota > Metazoa > Arthropoda > Insecta > Phasmatodea > Timematidae > Timema > Timema podura. The sequence goes on from JAVRXN010000014.1 coordinate 20,902,586, forward strand.
ACTCTTGACAGATATTCAAGAACTGTTAATACCACTCCACGTGAAGAAAATTAAATTCTTCTTTTCTACTGGAAACATATTTGATTTATTTTGACGAAAAAGTTTTTTATATAAAAATTGCAAAAACAATGACCTTCATTCGCGCCCACTAGATCCCAACCTTAAGGAACCACGACATGTATGGTATAGAGTGTGTCTTCGAATAATTCTATTAGGGGGTGATGAACAGGCACTGTCTTTGTTTGAGGCTCTGGTGAGATAAACGGTAATAAGAGTTAAAACCGGTATTTTTGCAGTTTTCATACTTTTTTTTGTCACAATAATTAAATTTTGTTTTAGTAGATACGTTTAGTTTAATATTATATACATAGTAATCCCTTCTTCTTTTTTTTAATATTTGTTATAAACATAATGGAATCTAGAGAAAAACTTTTAAAATTAAGAGAAAATTTATCAAATTCCAGGATACACGTGACAAAACATTAAATAACTTTTGGGATTAATATATGTAAACAATTAAACTGAACGTATCTACTGAAGCAATATATTATTTAATGAGTAAAAAAAATTATGTTAGGTGTGTGTTACAAGGGAAGCATAGATCATAACCCCTAGAAGGTGCGGTTTCTCATTCTATTTTTAATAAAATGTATGTTTCATTTCTCGTGGTTAGTTTGTCTTTTATAGTCATTTTAGGCACTAAAGTGCACTGAAACCTGAACCGGTGGGAACGCGTACCAAACGTCAAGCTCTTATAGTCTGGTTTTCCAACCATGGGGAGGTCGGGGTTCGAATACCTCGGCCAAGTAAATAGAGTGTGGTTTACCTTTTCGAATGTAAAAGTGGGTGGATTTATTCTAAAATCAACCCTTATTTCATCCTTACTTCCTTAATATATCTAAATGTGGATATTCCAGAGGGGTAGTAAGGCGTGTTGTAATTAAAAGAGCGCTATATTAACTATAATTAATAATTAAACTGTTGAAAATTTGTGAGCCAACGAATGTAATTACTGACTCATAAATTATAGCTCTGGTGATTTGTTATTCAAGTTAAATGTTTATGATCCCATTGAATGTTTTGTTGATGAAAATAACCATCACACAACTCGGAAATTAAACATACTCTAAGTAAATTAAACACACTTCACAAAATAAACGTGAAACACCAAACGAGAAAATAATACTTTTTCAATAAGTTGATATAATTACTGTAAAATTCCTAAACTGTCATTGATCTAAAATGATCGTATCTAGTTAAAAGTGAATACTGTGTTTCTATAACAGTTCAAATCCTCTTTATATTATTTCATGTCCCACGTCATACTACCCCTCCTAGATATTAGTATGTATAGGCCTACACTAAGAGTAGAAATAAAAGATAAAATGTGGAAAAACACCCGCATTTTCGTCAATAGAAGGTTGGAAACCGTTAAAGAAAACAATTCCCAATACATTTGAGTGAGATTCAAGCTTCTTTATCGCCAGAAACCCACCTCGGTGGCGTAGTTGGCTAACGAGCTAGTCGTGTTGAGCTCGACTGTCGAGGACGGGGAGATCGAGGTTCGAATCTTGGTTGGGTGAACTGGGGGGGGGGGGGGTTCCTAAATGGTTTTCCACTCTCCCTCAACGCAAATACGGGTTCACTTCCTCTAAATTCAACCTTCCCAATTCCTAATCCATTAGAGTAATTAGTACTTAAGCGTATAACCCGAACGGGTAGTAAGACGCGGTGCTAAATAATAATAATAATAATTTATCGCCATAAAATCAAACCAGAGGATATTGACGCATTTTTCCGCTTCACCACCGGTCCGGTTGACACCCTTAACTTATGTAACCCGGTGCACACGAATTGTGGAACAATTAATACGGGTGAACACGAATTTTGGAACAACTAATACGGGTGAACACGAATTTTGGAACAACTCATACGAGCTCGGTAATGCCCTTACACGAACTGCAGGGTAAGAATTAAATTCATTATGACTTTGTTCAAAATTGAACAGTTAGGTTAGGCTAGGTTATGTTAAGCTATGTTTGGTTATGTTATTAGATTAGGTTAGGTTAGTCCAGACTAGGTTAGGTAAGTGGTTAGGAGTTGAACGGGATTAAAGGTTGTCCCGCAATTCGTGTGGACTGGCCAACAGGTATACTTTATTCAACAATTCGAGTGCGCCCATTTAACCATGCTCTTTGCTTCTCAATTTTATTTTGATTAGCACCCGCCTATATTTCAGCTTGGTTAAAGGCATCACTCTTGCAACAGACTAAACCACGGATGGCGGGGAGATCGGGGTTGGAATCCCGGTCAGTTATACTAAGGGTGATGTTTCTAAAATGGTTTTTTACTCTTACCTCCAAAAAAATGCGGGTACACTTCATATAAATTCAACCTTACTCCTCCTTAACCTACTATCCCGAATGGGTAGTATGACGTGATACCAAAAAAAATTTAGCGAAATGTAGTCGAGCTTTGGATGTTAGTTATTTCTGTGGAGCTGTGTACCTTTCGTCTATCCGGAAAAGTATCAAGCTCACCTTGTATAGTTCCACTATGGCGTAACTCATAAAATAGGTCCATAATGGAATCCGTCAAAGAAATACTTCTAACTTTAAAGGTAATAATAATAACGGCTTGTCTGGGCTACATCAACCTGTAGCTCAGTTTGCGGGAAGATTAGCCAAAACTAATGTAGCGTCGCGTCACCCAGGGGACGTCTGAATGTACTGATAGTACATCCTTTTCATGCAGGCTCTTTCCATGTCCCGATGAGATGAAGGAATGATGGTATTGAATATGACGGGGTAAAGCCAATGAAATCCCAACCTAATTTAAGACTTAATAACCTAATTCTGGTGAACACGAGAAATTTTATCTTTCGAGAAAAATCCCCCGGTACCAGCCGGGAGTCGGACCCGGGACACCCACTTCAATGGCCGCTTGGTCTAGGGCGCTACTCCCGCAATAGACTAGACTGCCGAAAATGAGGAGATCAAGGTTCGAATCTCAGTTGGGTGTTCTGAGGTTTTTTGTGTTTTTGTTTTTCAAAATGTGTCGATTTCAATGGTCTTGAGGTAAAGTGCTCGCCTCAGGATCCAATGTTCGTGGGTTCAAACCCAGCCGGGGTTGACTGATTTTTCTTGAGTGATAAAAATCCGTAGCACAAATTCCTTCGGAGGGGTAGTAAAGACGTCGGTCGCATGTCGATTGTGGCATGTAAAAGAACCCTAGAAGTTATGTAAAAATACCTTTCCCAGCAAAATTGATAGGCCCTTTCGCTCTCGCTCATAGAAATCCTCGTGTACTTATATAATTAGTCGGTTCAGTAAGTACACGTTAAATAGCTCAAATAAAAAAAATCACTTTATTTTTTACATAAATGCGGGTAAACTCCCTATAAAAAATAAACTTCCCAATTCCTAAAACCAATTTCGTAATTAGTAGGCCTACGTACTTTAAAAAATAAAATAAACTGGGACCTCTAGGTCAAACCACTATACCACGAGGCCGGGTTACATTTCAATGGAAACGGAGTGTACAAACAAAAACAAAACCAGTTAACCGGATTATGTAACCGTCAAATTAGAGGAAGGTATGTGATCATATGAGTATGGGGTGTGAAATCACACACTGGATCCAAGCTGGAAGTAACGAGCGCTTGCCTATAAATTGCACAAATGGACCCCGTGTAAAACATTGCGGCCGCACCGGATAAATGAACGAATTACTGGGATTGTTGGGGGAAGTGGGTCACGACGAAACGTGATTTTCTCAGTATTGTTCAAACGTAGCAGCTCTGACGTGTGTGTTAGATAGTGTGCTTTTAATTAAAACTGGCTGCTACACAGACTGCTGTGTGGTCAAACATCGACTTTCGAAACACTCTTTTCACTTTTTATGGGGGGGGGGGGGTTTAACAAAAGTAGGATCACAATTTCCCATTTACTACCCATCCGAGCAATAAGCATATTTAAGGGGAAGAGAAGGAAAATCCCATTCCCCCTCTAATTGAGTTAATGCTGCAATCTGTTAAACGATCATGGAACTTTTGATGCGCTTTATATTATGGTTAAAAGAGGTCTCTTTCACATTTAAATTAACTAAAAATAGTTTAATGAGGCTCTTATGGGGTTTGAGATATATTTATTTTATTTATTTACTTATTTATTTAGCACCGCGTCTTACTACCCGTTCGGGTTATACGCTTAAGTACTAATTACACTAATTGATTAGGAATTGGGAAGGTTGAATTTAGAGGAAGTGAACCCGCATTTGCGTGGAGGGAGAGTGGAAAACCATTTAGGAAAAACCACCCCCAGTTCACCCGACCGAGATTCGAACCTCGATCTCCCCGTCCTCGGTGGTCTGGCTCAACACGACTGGCGCGTTAGCCAACTACGCCACCGAGGCGGGTGTTTGAGATATAAAAGTTGTTGTCCCGGAAAATGTATTTAATGTAACTATACCACTTTTTCCCTTGTAACCTTTATATGCGACATTTATGGGGTAGAGATGAGTAAGAGAGAATTTAAAGGAAATGTATCCTTAATAACGTGGAAAACCGTAGGGGGAAATAAACACCTTAGTAAACCAAGTCTAGATTCGAACCCTGATCTTCCCATCACCCGAAACCCAAACAGGACGAGATTTATCCCTTAGCCCACGTGCCCACCGATGAGGCTCCAAAAGAATGCACCTTTTCTAATTGTTCAAAAAGGTCACTTTCGCAATGATGGCGTCAATTTTAACATCTATAAAGTTAACTATAACGACTTTTTTTTTCTTTGGTATGCACCTTTGAGGTTTCAACGTCTGAAATATAGAAACTAATATTTTGTAGAGCTCTTTCTCTAAGTTATAAACGTACATTTATTTATTATGGTAGCCAGTTATAAGAAGTTACAAGTGTGAATGTAATACTTTTAAATTTATTATTTCATGCAATATGTACTGAACGTTGCCACAACAGCGAAACAAAATACTTAATGGTCTTATTATTATTTTATGCTCTTTCCATAAGTTACGAAAAGGCCAACGATACAATAATCTTTAGGGAAATATTATTAGAAGCGTTTATCAACATTTTTACTACAATATCGTATAACTAAGAACATACTAATTATTTCCACATTAGTGACTTTCAACCAATGTTTGCAATAGTCATATTCTGCTAGCTGTCAGTTACCACCACTGCTTCGGTAGATGGACCTTTAATCTGCGCCGCCAGAGCAAATTCTGTTCTCTTTTGAACGTGTGGTGAATCAAGCTTTACTCGTCAACTCTTGCTCCTGGGCAGAGGACATCCGGGATGCTGTTATCTCCGTCGCCGTCGCGTGAGAAACTTGTCGAGGGGGGGGGGGTTCCTGGAACCCTCTCAATGTCACTGTCAGCACGCGGTCCACGTGACGTCAGCTGTTGTCTCATCTAACTTGTGTGTCCCTCCCTCAGATTGTCTGACATGTCACAGTCCTGGAATAAGGAGAGAACGTGCACTTGTATTGTTGTGATGCTATCACGAGGGTGGGAAGGGGGGGCAAGTACATTATTACAAGTGAATGGAGATAACGATTTTTTACCTTAAGGCCATGTTCATAAAACAACCTTACCTCCAACAGTAGAACAGAGGGACGCCCTTAAGATGGGGTGCTAGTGAGCGCCAGTTTAGTGCATTAATTTTGCAGTTTTTATAGCATAAACATTTTTTGGCAAAAATAAATCAAATATTTCTTCTATAGAAACATAGAGTTTAGTTTTCTGCACATGCTAATCTCAAGAGTTCTTGAGTATCTCTCATGAGCATAGCGGTATTTGGTGACAAACTTTTTAAATTAAGAGAAAAGTTGTCACTAAATTCCAAAACACCCTTGATAGATATTAAAGAACTGTTGAGATCATCATGTGCATAAAACTAAACTCTATGTTTCTTTAGAAGAAATATTTAATTTATTTTGGCCAAATAAATGTTTATGCTATAAAAACTTCGAAAATACTGCCCTAAGCTCACGTTCACTAGCACCCCATCTTAAGGATGTATAAACGGTTCGGACGCACAGGGTACCGCAATTTGGAGGAAGGGGTGGCTGCGTTTGCTTAGATGACAGAGCGTAAAAACTAGTTGGGGTGGGAAATTTTTTGCTTACGCACTCGCATAGTAGACTCCTTGTATAGATAGGCAAGTTAACAAATATGGTCAAAGTGTTAAAATATTTATATATAATCATGTGGTTTGATTGATTGAACAAGTGAAGCGAATTCTCCGTTTTAGCTCTACCGAATTGCATTTGTCTCGCTGTTATGGATATGTCTCACGATAACTTTCGAACGCATTAACCGATTTAATTCAAACTTGGCTCAGTTTTTGTTTATTTTTGTTTTATTAGTACCGTGTTTTGTTACCTGTTCAGGTTATACCCATATGTACTAATTACGCTGATTAGTTAGGGATGAGTAAGTTTGAATTTAGAAGAGGTGTACCCGTATTTGCGTAGGGGAGGGTTGAAAACCATTCGGTCGCCTGTGTGTGTAGACTTTTAGCCGCTCTGGTGGCACAGGACGTTGCCCAGGGTACACCGTAGGAGGTTATCTAAACTTTGTGTACCGGCACTGAGATGATAGTGATGATAGTGATTATGAAAGGTTGGAGCCAGGAGTGATCTTAAACCTAACTTGAGCTTAAATAACATAACTCTGGTGACAGTTGGAGTTATTCCCCTTTCGGGAAAAAATACCCACGCTACCAACCGGGAATCGAACCCGGGATCCTTAGATTTGTAGCCAGGTGCACTGACCACTATACTAAGGGGTTGATTCTCTCTATTTTAACATTATGTCTGAGAAAAAAAAAGGTTGCTTAAGTTTTTTTTATATAAAAAAAGTCATGCTATTGTCCGTGTTTCGCATCCATGACCCATTATTGTCCTCCACATCTTTGCACCAGTAAAACTTTTCCAACGGCTGTGATGTTGAGTGTAATCGTGCTTTCGAGAACTGTTGGAATAATCATCAAGGGGTAATTAGTCGTCTGTGGTGCATGGGTGATACACACACACACACACACACACAATCACACCAAAAAAACATTAATCTACGAACTACTTTATTTTTAAAACTCGTTTTATTTGTCGTGCTCTTTTCCTGATGCATGTTGCACCTAAAGTCGTTCTATGCGGGTATTCGACGGAAATGCTGAAATGATGACGAGTGGAACAGACCGCATCAAACACTCTTTTTTTTTAATCACCGAGTTTTTCTACCTGTTCAGGTTACACGCATATATAAATGAATTAGGGACGAGGAAGGTTAAACGTAGAGGAAGTTTACCCGCGTTTGCGAGAATTATTATTATTATTACTATTATTACTATTATTATTATTATTATTATTATTAGCACCGCGTCTTACTACCCATTTGGGCTGTACGCCTTACGCTAATGTGTAATGTAGGGTGATTGTGAGATGAAATGGAGGACCTACAGTTTAACGTGGAATCCGAACCACGGTGGAGGCCTGGCATTCCTCACATTCACAAGTTGTGATTAATACACGTCTTGTCAGAGGTGAAGGAAGGTTTGGCAATCAGATAAATCTGTGCCGGACGTTTTCGTGAAGAGAGAACAGAAAACCATATCGGAAAAACACCCCAATACTCAATACACCGACCGGGATTCGGACCCCAATCTCACTGTCATCAGCAGTCTAGTCCAACACGAGAGTGACGCCTTACACCATGTGGCCACCGAAACAGATCAAACCCTCTTCTTCTCAGATTTTTGTCGGGGCTGTGTGGGAAGAGCAAGTAAAGGGCAGGATATAATTATGTCTTACCACCCGCCCGGATTATCCGCATATTTACGCTAATGGGGTAGGAATGAGTGAGGTAGCATTTAGAGGGAATGCATCCACATGTTCTGGTAAAGGAGAGGGGAGAAAATTACTTAAGGGAAATAAACCTCAGCCCACCCAGTTGGGATTTGAACTACGGCCTCTTTGCTACCAGAAAACCACACCAGACGAGACTGACGCCTTTTACCGCTCCCTCGTATTCAAAATTTGGGTCTAAATTTGGGTCTAGCACCTTGCTAGCTAAGCTGGTTATAAATTTTTAATTTATTCAACTGTATTTCCGATACTTCATTAATAGTTTAAAGGTTAAATAATCTTCAAATTAACACACTTTGGTTACCGCGTGATCTAACGCGCTATTCTTGCAGTAGACTAGACTGCCGATGACGGGGAGATCGAAGTTCGAATTTCAGTCAGGATGTACTGAGTTTTTTTTTTTCAAAATGGTTTCAAACTCTATTTCTACGTAAATGCGGGTACACTCCCTTTAAATATAGCATCCCTAATCCCTAAAACCATTCGCGTAATTTAGTACATAGGCGTAGATTCCGAACGGGTAGTAAGCATGGCGCTAAAAAAAAACTTCATATATTGAAATAAGATTTTGCACACTTTATTCAAATGGAATCAATTGTATTAGTTTAACTTGTCCCATTTGATAATATTGAAATTGAAGGTTCTTAAAGATTGAAGCTATTTTATGAGGAAAAACAACTTTAGTTATATTACAATAAAATAATATCAGAGAAATTTTATATATATAAATTTAAGGCCCGCTTCGGATTAAACCGGAGCTCTAAATACCGATCGCTCGTCTCCCCCTTACCCTTCAACCCTGGTGACATTGGTGAACCATGTCTTGTTTGCCAGTACGTGATGAGTCAGGTTTCTTGAATCATTGATGTATCCCCTCAAGTCAATCAAGACTGACAAGCTTGATACAGTCATTACTAATTGGTGCAATCAGCGTCAACATCACGTGAGAAGCGGCGACACATCGGGGCAAAACGAGGACTATAGTTGGTTCGCCATTAGAAGAAATGTATTTCTATTATCGCGTGTTACTACACTTTCAGGTGTTATACCTAGACTTACTCTAATGGAGTAGGGACGATGAAGGCAACATTTTATAGGTAATATATCAGCATTTGCATGGAAGGAGAGTGGGAAACTATTTAGGGAAAAAAAACACCCTCATTAGACCCGACCGAGATTCAAACTCCGATCCCTCAGTCTTCAGCAGTCAGTCTAACACGGGGTGACGTCTTAGACCATTCGGCCACGCTCTTATATTATTTTTTATTTTAATTTCGCAAACTACTTCTTACTGCCCATCAGAATTGATCGTATAAATAATGGAGAAGTGATCAGGAAAGTAGAATTGAAAGTGAATATACCCACATTTGCTTGAATAGATGGTTAGGATTATTTAATAGTGAAAAAAAAAGGATCTTATTACATCTGTATGGGGTTTTAACCCCGACCTCCCATATACCGGCAATTTAGATTAAGCAATATTCAAAATTACACTGCGTCTTACTACCCGTTCGGATTGTACGCCTTTGTACTAACTACACTAACGTGTTAGGGGTAAGAAAGGTCTAATTTAGAGGAAGTTTACCCGCATTTGCGTGGGGGGGAGAGGAAAAATAATTTAGGAAAACCAACCTCAGTGCGCCAGACTGGGATTGAACCCCGATCTACCCGTCGCCAATATATTTTAACACGAGAGTTGTGCGTTAGACCATACGGCCACCGAAGCGTGTAAAGTAGATAATAATAATAATAATAATAATAATAAATTTAGCTCCGCGTCTTACTACCCATTCGGGTTATACGCTTAAGTACTAATTACTCTAATGGATTAGGAATTGGGAGGGTTGAATTTAGAGGAAGTGAACCCGCATTTGCGTGGAGGGAGAGTGGAAAACCATTTAGGAAAAACCACCCCCAGTTCACCCGACCGAGATTCGAACCTCGATCTCCCCGTCCTCGGCGGTCGAGCTCAACACGACTAGCGCGTTAGCCAACTACGCCACCGAGGCGGGTTGTAAAGTAGATAATTGCTACCATAAAGATTTTATTTTAAAACGTAATTTGTTGTTTTATTATCACTGCGTCTTAATTCTCGTTCGAGTTTTGTACATTTTCGCCAACAACACTAATGTGTTGAGGATGAGGAAGGCTTAATTTAAAGTTAGTGTACCCTCATTTGCATGGAGGACGATTAGAAAAAAATATTTAGGAAAAACTCGGTACACTTGACCGGGATCTCCTCGTTAACAACAGTTAGGTTAATTGCTAGAGTGACGCCTTGTACCATTTGACCACTGAAGAGGGTAATTCATAATCTGGAAGCAGGGCTAATACTCACCTGGAAAACCTGTAGAGTAAGGGCAGTTTTTAAAGGTAACTTGAATCTTCGGAATTTGTTTAGTCATTATTTTCAAAATAATATGTAAAACTATGAACAATTAATTCCATCTCCGATTAATATTATTTTACCCGCTTTAATGGCCGCGTGATCTAACGCGCTATTCTCGCAGTAGACTAGACTGCCGATGACGGAGAGGTCGATGTTCGAACGTTGGTCTGGTGTACTAGGGGTGGGTTTTAACTAAATGGTTTTCCCCTCTCTCTCCAAGCAAATGCGGGTACACTTCCTCTAGATATAACTTTCTTCATCCCTAAAACTATTAGTGTAATTAGTACATAAGCGTATAGCCCGAACGGGTAGTAAGACGAGGTACTAAATAAAAATAATTTTTTGAAGAACGACGACCTATTTGTCACCCGCCGTTCAAGATAGCAGCCGATTGCCGATCTAGACAGTTTCCTCTATACAATTTAAATGTTGATATATTGCTCAATTCAGAATGGCATTCGATTAATTTTTGTCTTGATTGATAACCTCCTTAGTAATTTGATTAATAGGTTAATCAAGAAAAAGAAAGGGAATGGGTAGGGGGACACTTTTGAAAGGGCTATATGAAAATTGGACTCCTTTATTAATATGAATTAAAAAAAACGCGTTTTTTTACCAGTATTCTGTTCAAAATGACGCTTTTTTTTATTCTGTAAACAATGGAAGCTTTGTCAATGAAAGCCTGGAGAAGTCAAGGAATTAATAAACTTACAAAGCGTATCAACCTTGATTAATAAAGAATGTGTAACCTATTCGATGGTTGAATGGTCTAAGGTGTCACTCTCGCTTCCGATGACGGGGATATCGAGGTTTGAATCCCGGTCGGGTGTACTGATAGTATTTTTTCTCCTAGTAATCAACTTTCCTCATCCCTAACACATTAGCGTTAGTATAATATGCGTCGAGCCCGAACAAATAGTAAGACGCGATGCTATATTATACACACTTGTTTATCTTTCCTTTAATATAGTTTTATAAGCACCGCGTCCTACTGCCCGTTCGGTTATTTGCTTTTGCTTATGTTTTAATTACGTTAATGGTTTTTAGGGATGAGAAAGGTTAAATTTAGAGGAAATGTATAAGCATTTGCGTGGATGAATTGTGGACAAATTTTTTTTAAACATTGTTAGTACATCCATCGGAATTCGAACCTTCTCCAGTCTAGTTTTACAGCGAGAGTGACACCTTAGACCATGCGGTAACCGAAGCGGTTGTATATATTCTTTCACCAAATAAAATCCTCGTCGTGTTTGACATCTTTGAAAATATACTGTTCATATTTTTAACTCGACTCTTTGTTCAATTAGATAATCTAGATTTATATCAACTAATTATAATAGTCCACACATATTGTGGGCAAGGATTCAGGTAAATATACACTTCTGGTATTTTTAACCATCTTTCTCCCTCATAAACTACGAGTCATTATTTTACTAGCTGTAAAACACAGTTTGAAAATCTTTCTAAACTTTTGTGCCAACGATATCTGATTAAATAAATTAGTATGAATAAAATATTTCGTTTGACACATCCGTTTATTTAATGAAAGTTTATTCACCTGATTTGTGCTATAAAAACAAACATATTATGATAATTAAAATTATTTGTTGCTTTTTACAAGTATTTAAATGTTTTTATGTATTGTTTATATTTTAATTTTAACCATACTACATTATAATGATAACATTACCAACCCATTAAAAAAAGTTATTACAAGGGGTATTAAGACCCCTGACCCACCACCAGCACCACCGTTGATCATGTGGTCAAGGCGTCAGGTTCACAATTGACTGGATTGCTGGTGTCTGAGATGACAAGGTTCGAATCTAGGTCGAGTGCATTCGCAGCTGTTTTCAATTTGTCCTTACCACTCAAGTTTTCTCCTTCCCTTGCCCAGTCTAATGTGGGTGCACTTTGTTTACACTACCCTCCTCTCTAACCATCATAAGTCATGCCATGTGATTTACAGCTGTCGATATTATCAATTGGTCTACTTAACAATAGTATAGTAAAATGTTACCATTGATGACCGCAACAAACATAGTTGTATTTTCTAAAAGTTTCTTTCTAACAAAACCCCAATATAGTTGACCCCCCTAACACTCATCCACAGCAACTATGGTTGGGATAAATTGATGGAGCTCTCGTTGACCGCGTTGATCCGAACCACGTCAGCTCTCAGCAGCGGGATGATAAAAAGTTTCTCTCTTTTTAACTAATCACCCCTCAAGGTCCCGCTACGAAAGCCGTGTAGAAAGGGTTGTAGGGGGAGGGAAGGCTGTGAAGGCGGTGAATATTCGCTCCTGGCTTAGCGCGCAACTTAACTCGGAAGTGAAGAGAGTTACGCCCCCCCTATCTCGTTGCGGCGACGTAACGCCCGCCATCTTCCCTCGAGGGAGGTATTAACGGTACGATGGGTCCTTGGGCCCTAGTCCGGGTCACGGTCGTTCCGTGGCCGAACCTTTCCCAGTACTAGCAACTTGACCTACGATAAAACCCGCTCCGCTGATATTTCTTTGAACCAGGGGTGTGCCAACTGTAGAAACCAAAACCCGCATAGAATATTAACTGGACCATTTTGAGAGGGGAAGGTAAGTCATTTAGTGGAAACTAACTCCCCTCTTCCACCTCCCCTTTTCCACCTCCCCTTTTCCACCTCCCCTCTTCCATCTCCCCTCTTCCATCTCCCCTCTTAATTAATCAGCCAAAGGGTCGACCATGCAAATGTGATAGCATAAATTTAAAAAAAATCCCTAACTCAGTTATTATGTTTGAAACAGAATTTGAAGGTTATGTTTTTGATATTGTAGATATTCTCATTAGGGCAAAGCTTCTTATCACTTTGATGGAAGTGCGAACATCTATAAACTCTTCTGATTTGCCTCTAATTCAACTCCTATAGTACTTGTGGTTCACTCACATATGTCTTAATACATTTACAGAATTAATATATATATGAAGTGTGCATGAGATCATCTTTGATGGTATATATCTGTATCACATGGCAAAACCTGATATGTTCACTTTTGCTAATTTTTCAGGGGAGCTATTTGAAACTATAGCTCTCAATTATAGGAATATGAATATACTAATAAGTCCATTTTGCAATAATTTTTTTTTTTAGATATCAGGTTTTGTTATCTGACTACAATAAATTCATTCAATAAAAGGTAAGCTTACACACACATGAATAGACAATAAAAGATCAGCTTATACACATGTACAAGCTATCAAATATAAGCTTACACACATGTACAAAATACAAAATATAAGCTTACGTAAATGTATATGATATAAAATATGGGCTTACACCCATGTATAGGCTATAAAATATCAGCTCACACACACATATATATATATGTGTGTGTGTTTGTGTTTGTGTCTGAAACAAATAGCCTACTGGCGAATTTAGAACACACAACGATAGCTACGCAACAGCCAACACTGACAAAACGTCACCAAGCCTATACTCATATTTACCATTTTATTGTTTGTCAAGTAATTTAAAATTGTTATACCTGATACACTAAAAGGTCGATAAAATTAATTAATTACTAAATGGGTTTGCATAGCTCTCTGATTTCTCCAACTGGATTAGATTAACGTACTTATCTATTGAGTTGAACTAAGCATGTAATTGTTTAGCACACTTTTTAATCATGTTCCCATTGGATTAGGTAACTTATGTCACTGATACCAGGACTGGTACTGGAGCGTGTAAAATAGTAATTCACTTGTAGAGCTGGCTTCATAAAGGGTGTAGCTAAGGCCTATTCTACACTATCGGTTAAAACGCAGTGGTTTTGCCGCTAGCTTACGCACCCAAACTCTTGAATCTACACCTTGTAACGTTAACTTGCAGTTAGTTACAAATGGATCCATCCCGTTATAATGTTGATACGTAACTATCAAGAATTCATACCACCCGCTCAATAATTCCGACCCAAATAGAATCCCTACAATGGTACATTTTCTCTGTTGTAGTCCCTGTAGGCTAATACGGAAAGATAATACGACACAGTATATTTCATACAGTACAATCTTCTGTAATATTACACTCGTATTTGTTCAGGAACTTACCTTTGAAATCTTCTATCACTAGCCGACACCAAAGCTGAACGACACCGTGCAGCCAATGTGAAGAATGGGGCCGAGCTAAAGAAAGTCTACAATCAACGCGTGGTCATTCTCCGTCTAGTCAGATTGATTCTGAAGAATGACAACATGGAGAACGCTAGAAGACAACAATCCACCCGCCCTCTGACGGATGTCAGATGAACTTCCCCAAACAACACAAACATCCAATGATCGCCGACTTGTTCTAATTTTCCGATGGAACAACCCTACAAAGTGACTACGTGACCGATGACAGCTAGCAACTGCGTGCTAGTAATTACCTCCCCTCTTTCCGTGCAACGAAAATCACTATAAAACAGGCTGACATTGTCTAAAAACTTTGACTATCTAAAATCTACGAACGAGGACGGATCATTGTCGTCTACCTGGACAATGATCGGATAAACATTCATACATCATAAATTGGAACGTAACTATGGCAGTTACTTATAAAGAACTCTATTCATTTTCAACTTATAATATTTTCGTGTTAAAATCTTTATTTTGTGTTTTGCTTAATATTTAACTTTTTGCTTTATTATCTCAGTCGCTTAAATGTAACTTGTATGCCGCCACTTAGGCGCGGTTGGTTAGTTGGGTAGTTTATTAGTTTGGTTTGAAATCCACCATTGGTAATTTTGTATTGAGTGAATTTAAATGTAAATTGTTAAAATGTGTGGACTTTTGTATTTTGCTATTTCACGCGACTGTAGAATTAAAATTAAGCTTGTTATTTTTTTTATATAATTTATTATTATTCTAAATTTCATTCTTTAGTTTTTCTAAGATATAGTTAGTCCCGGGAGATTTTGACTAGCGTCTGGAAGTCAAACTCTCGCGTTATGTTTTATGTAATTGTAAATTTTCGTATTGTAACTTGTAATTGTTTGAGGAGCCCATCAGGCAAGAATATTTAATGTTTGTTTCATTTTTGTGGATATCTTACTCCACTTCACTTTTGGTAGTTTAACTTCGCTTTTGATATTATAATCTACGTAATATTGTGTCTCTTAAAGACGACTTGTAATAAATGTAAACATGGAAGGTTTACATTCTGCGCTTCACGTTATTATTTTCAGCATTATTCAGAATGATATAATGAGACCACTGTACTTTGCTTTATCTACGTTTATACTGAATAAACTATATTATTGTTATATTTTTAATTCTGCTTATATTTTCCCTTATGTCGATTATACCTTCTCCCTTTTATTTAATTGTGGTCGTTAAGTAGAAGGCACGGAGACGGTGTAACACTGCGCAACTCTGCTGTCCTTTTAATTAACTGATCTTCCTGTTTAATTAGTTAATTAATAACCTATATCATTGCTGAAAAATGTTGGAAAATTATACTGTATATTTTTGTTGTTGTTTTGAAATCATAGCCTGAGTTTAACCTTGTATCTCTTTCTGTTTCATAATGGAACACAATTTGACTACGGACGCTTCGACTGAGGGAGTAGTGACTGGCGAGCCGAGCGTGTTGTCTAAATCTGATGTTTACCGACTCAATAAAGAAAGCCTTATCTCCGAGCTTGCTAAGCGTGGACTGCAAGGTTCAACAGAAACCACCGTAGCAAGACTTCGTGCAGTTCTCGTGGGAATCCTTTCGGAGAGTGATACGTCTCGAGACCAGGCAACAGTGGGAGTGGAGAATCATCATTCAGTACCGGTGAGGGTTGGAGATCCAATTGAAATGTCACGCGCTTTGGTGAGTGATAAAATCCAAAGTAATATTCTCGTTGATTTTGTAAATCGAATACCACTGTGTGATGGTCAGGACAGCTCATCTCTTTTTTTATTTTTAATTGAGGTTCAAAGGATTTGTCATTTAAATATCGGTTCTGAGTCCGAGTTTATTGCATTGTGTTTAGGTAAAACTTCTGGATATTTAACTCGTTTATTTTCTGAAGGGTTAGTTAATGGGTTAAGTTGGAAACTTATTAGTCGTAAGATATTAGACTGTCTTGTCCCTACTAGAGCTAGAAATAATTTGTGTAAGCAGTATGTACATCGCTTTCAACGTCCTGATGAGTCGTTAAGGAGTTTCATCATGGCCATTTCTGAGGCCGTTGAAGTTTTAGGGTTAGATCTTTCTGAATGTCAGATAGTAGATATTATTTTGGAGAATGTGTCGCCCTTGTCTCGACGTCATTTTGTATTTACTTCTAAACCTAGTACGATAGTTGAGTTACATGAGCTAGCTTCCCTAATTGATGGTACTTTGTTGTCTGAAAGTGAGTTTCTGGAAAATCATGCGCCTTTTATTGTTGACAATCCAGGCGTGGGTTCGAATCCTAGTTATTGTGGTAGGTCTAGGAATAATTCTGCGATTTCTCAGTTGGGTGTGCAACCTGTGATGAAGAACCATATTGGCCCGCGAGCGTTGGATAGTAAGTTTTTGTCAGGAATTCGCTGCTTTAAATGTAAACAGTTAGGACATGTACAGAGCAAGTGTAGTTCAGGAAACTAGTTGTGCGCCGTAAGAATCATGGGTCTTACGAGTCAAGCGCATTTCCATGCCCCCCTTCCCCCGTTGTAGTTCTTGTGCTTGTTTCTTTATG
This sequence comes from Timema podura, assembly GCA_033556935.1. Taxonomy (NCBI): domain Eukaryota; kingdom Metazoa; phylum Arthropoda; class Insecta; order Phasmatodea; family Timematidae; genus Timema; species Timema podura. Next base: position 20,919,535 of record JAVRXN010000014.1, read on the forward strand.
TTGTCTTGCTTTAATTAAATATCTGCCAGGCTCTCTCCCAGATGGGATAGACCCTGGTCAGTTGAATCTTTCTTAACACCCGTGTCGATCAGGTTGATGTGCCAGACAGACCCGACCGATACGCGAAGAGCTCATGTGAGCCATCTTAAAACTAATACCGACGTCTTAGAATGTCATAGTTTAATGGATAATGTTCGTAAGTTATTGTACTTACAGATTTAATTACTCCATTGTGGATTTACTTAGGTAAATGTAGGATGCCAAGAAATTTTTTTATAAGTTTATGGGGACTTGTATTTGATATTTTTGGTATTCCTGTTTTGGGTAAGACTTGGTGTCTTGATATTATTTGACAATTGTTGAGTCATTTAATGAACGGTCAATTAACGTAATCTCATTTTGTTAATTATAGTATTGACCGGGTTTTTGTTATTCATACTCTTAATAATAATGTGGAATCATGCCTAATTTTTATAGGTATATGGGAACCTATAATTAATCTTTTGGCATCCCTTATTAATTTGAGTTTTGTTTAATGGCATTGTGCCTTGGCTGTGAGCCCAAATCGTGTTTAAAATTTAAATTTTGTTTACCATTAATGATATGTTATATATCAGTGGTTTGTAGATATAGTGTTTTGTTATATATATATTGTTGGCCATGTGTATAGTTATTTACAGGTATTGAACCGTAATTGAACTTGTAGATAGTATGTGTTTATGAAATAAGTGAATAGTTTATAGATTATTATGGCACGAATTTGTTGATGTTCCACTTCATGGAATTTGGATCACGAAATCAAATGTTGTTTTGATTTAATTATGACGTAACTTTCTCTATTCTATGTTTTAAGACACTCTATTCTAGATTGAGTGCTGAGAATGGTCTTATATAGAATATAGTGAGATTATAGTGATCTAACATTTGAAACTCTCAAACCTTTGAATAGGAACCTTCAAAAGTGTTGAGGGGGGGGACGCTCCTCCGATACATCTATGTAGGATTTCTATAGGATTTTAGGATTTCATGAGGATAAACTTTTGTGACTTTGTAGTCTAGTGAACTTTATTGTGAGAACTTGAGTTTGAACGTAGAAGAAAGAAGAGATTCTTCATGTGTTCATACAGACAATTAGACATGTGGTTGCGTATGACTTAGCGCCACTTACATCTCGACAACAGACTTGTTGTATATGATTTTTCGTTGCGCATCCTGTTTTCCTTTCTCTCCTGGTTTCTGGTAAAGTCTACGTAGTGGTACCGACTGCTTCTCTAGATGATGGAATCTAGAGCTGAAAAAGATGGATCATCTCCTGCTGTTTGGGAAGATGATGTACAAGAAGGCAACCTTGAGCCCTTTGATGTTCCGCCTTGCTGAAGACGGATGCTGCATCTTCTTATTCTCCTGGTCAAGGGGGGGAGATTTGTAACGTTAACTTGCAGTTAGTTACAAATGGATCCATCCCGTTATAATGTTGATACGTAACTATCAAGAATTCATACCACCCGCTCAATAATTCCGACCCAAATAGAATCCCTACAATGGTACATTTCTCTGTTGTAGTCCCTGTAGGCTAATACGGAAAGATAATACGACACAGTATATTTCATACAGTACAATCTTCTGTAATATTACACTCGTATTTGTTCAGGAACTTACCTTTGAAATCTTCTATCACTAGCCGACACCAAAGCTGAACGACACCGTGCAGCCAATGTGAAGAATGGGGCCGAGCTAAAGAAAGTCTACAATCAACGCGTGGTCATTCTCCGTCTAGTCAGATTGATTCTGAAGAATGACAACATGGAGAACGCTAGAAGACAACAATCCACCCGCCCTCTGACGGATGTCAGATGAACTTCCCCAAACAACACAAACATCCAATGATCGCCGACTTGTTCTAATTTTCCGATGGAACAACCCTACAAAGTGACTACGTGACCGATGACAGCTAGCAACTGCGTGCTAGTAATTACCTCCCCTCTTTCCGTGCAACGAAAATCACTATAAAACAGGCTGACATTGTCTAAAAACTTTGACTATCTAAAATCTACGAACGAGGACGGATCATTGTCGTCTACCTGGACAATGATCGGATAAACATTCATACATCATAAATTGGAACGTAACTATGGCAGTTACTTATAAAGAACTCTATTCATTTTCAACTTATAATATTTTCGTGTTAAAATCTTTATTTTGTGTTTTGCTTAATATTTAACTTTTTGCTTTATTATCTCAGTCGCTTAAATGTAACTTGTATGCCGCCACTTAGGCGCGGTTGGTTAGTTGGGTAGTTTATTAGTTTGGTTTGAAATCCACCATTGGTAATTTTGTATTGAGTGAATTTAAATGTAAATTGTTAAAATGTGTGGACTTTTGTATTTTGCTATTTCACGCGACTGTAGAATTAAAATTAAGCTTGTTATTTTTTTTATATAATTTATTATTATTCTAAATTTCATTCTTTAGTTTTTCTAAGATATAGTTAGTCCCGGGAGATTTTGACTAGCGTCTGGAAGTCAAACTCTCGCGTTATGTTTTTATGTAATTGTAAATTTTCGTATTGTAACTTGTAATTGTTTGAGGAGCCCATCAGGCAAGAATATTTAATGTTTGTTTCATTTTTGTGGATATCTTACTCCACTTCACTTTTGGTAGTTTAACTTCGCTTTTGATATTATAATCTACGTAATATTGTGTCTCTTAAAGACGACTTGTAATAAATGTAAACATGGAAGGTTTACATTCTGCGCTTCACGTTATTATTTTCAGCATTATTCAGAATGATATAATGAGACCACTGTACTTTGCTTTATCTACGTTTATACTGAATAAACTATATTATTGTTATATTTTTAATTCTGCTTATATTTTCCCTTATGTCGATTATACCTTCTCCCTTTTATTTAATTGTGGTCGTTAAGTAGAAGGCACGGAGACGGTGTAACAACCTGACTGTCAAAACGCGACTGTTAAACAGCTATCAAAACGCTACTGATTCTACACTAGCGGTTTAAACGCCGCGGTTGTTGCTTCCACTTGTGCAGAATGGTTTAAAAATGTACATTGTCCAGGCCGGCTGTATTGCCGGACTTATTTTGTTGGAGGAAGCTCGCAAAAAAAAAAAAAAACTCGTCAAAAGAGACCTCACATTATCGAACCGTCTCTCAACAGGACAGTTTCATATTATGTTTATATATCACAGAATGTACCTAGAGAAGATATTTTTGTACTATAGAATGTCTGTGGTTTCATTTGATAAGCTACTTGGTTTAGTGAATGAAAATATTGTAAAACGTGATACCATCTTGAGGAAGAGTATTATTCCTGCTGAAAGACTTGTGACATTGAGGCACAAACTGTCTGTTAACGCCTGTTGTAGTTTGATTCGCGTTTATACCGCTAGGCGGTTTCAACGCCTCCAGGGGTAGCGGTTAAAACGCTGGTCTAGACGAATACTTATTTTCAAACTTGATAACAGGGGTTTCATTCAAAGGCGCGGTTGCTAGCGTTTTAACCACTAGTGTAGAATAGGCCTAATGCGGACACGGAACGCCGTGATTCAATCCTGACTGGCACCATTGAATGGTCCTCTCCTCCCCCCCCCCCCCCGCCATATAATTAATGGTAGTATTTTCTTAAAAAATAGGGTTCTGATAGAAAGAACAGATAAAAAAAATTATACTCTTTTTTACCTGGCGATCAGCATTGATCCCAATTTTATTTATCACTACTATAATTTTAGAAGTATTTATATTAAAATTAATAACTGTAAATCACATGAATCGTAAAAGTAATTTCGTTTTTTTTTTTTTGCTACTGTTAGATACTCTATTCTTCCTTCTAACTTTCACTAAACATATAATATATTCTGCATAACATTTTAAAATCATTTTATTGTTTCAAAATGGCACCTGACACAATAAGTTCTACACTTTATCTAAATATTTATAAGTCTATGTAATGAGGACGGTTAATTTGCTATAAGCCAATGATAACAATTTAGAACCTCTATTTGAAATCATTCAACTAATTTATTTAAATTTTAAATAAAATATTATGGATACAATTTAAATGTATAATTATTAAATGAAAACAATTGAATCATTTACCAAAACCACTAAATCCAATATTAAAATGTTCTTTTGTGAGACTATTAAAAAAAACTATTTTAATGGTTTGAGGAAGGTTAGCTATATGTTTATAACACTTACTTTAAACTAAATTTTGCGAAATTTCGCTTGAAAAGTTGTTAAAATTAAGCTAGTTTCACCTTTTCATGATTTATTTTAGTTACAGAACTTAAAATGTAAGATTTTTTTAAACCTATAAAAACATGTTGATAGATTTTACCTTAATTTGGTTGTAAGACATTTTTTGAAATATCAAACCACTTCTTAAGTAACGCGGGATTTCTGGACGTCTCTAGCTTGCCTCATTGCTCTGGGAAACGTCCCAAGATAACATTTTACCACAATGATCATTGACTTAACAATGTTTAAAAAACATAATATAACTAGCCAGTAGTTTAGAAAATAAAGTCTGAAATGCATATGTATAAATTCAGGCTCAAGCGGCTATTTTTTGTATCTTAAATATATCCATACACTTGATGCGGCAGCCTCGGTCAGCGAGAAATTACTAATCGCTGTCAGGCCACACGTCTTCAAATATAATGACCTGTGTCGTTTACTGGGACCGCTTCTCTATTCTTTCAAGCTTAAATTATCTTTCACCCTTCACCTACAACCACCCTTTTCCATTACACTAGGAAATATGGGGAAATAAAAATGCGAAATTTCTTTTCTCAAGATAAAGAAGGAAAGCTCGCTATTAATTCTCAAATACGAGTATCTTAAAATGTTATGTTGTGAACCTATCAACAACAAAATCTGTATTAGTTAGAGGAAGGCTAAATTCAGAGCCCTCTTCATCAAGTCTAGCCTCATAGCTCCTCAAATTTGCTTAAAAAAAAGTCGTTTAAAGTGAGTTAATGTCACATTTTCGCGCGTTTATTTACATTAATAAAACTCAAACTACAGGGTTACTAAGAAAAAAGCGCCCTGCTGGAATCTTTTAACTTTATTTTGTGCTTGTACCATATTTAGAAATAACGCATCGTAGAATGAAACATTGATTTATAGTTGAACGTCTGCGCGGCAATTTCTCGCTTACTGAGGTGGCCCCTTAAAGCAATATTTTTGTCTGTAAATTCACAAAGTTTTTTTTTTTAAAGTTGAGGTTTAACATTCGTTATTGTGTATCTGCCCCATCCTTACTGTCGTATATTTTCCTTCCTCTTGAATATTAAGTTAAGTGCTTTCCAAGTTATATTTATTTCACTCTTATAAGTAGAAACAAAGCAAGCGAGGTTGAACTCTCTTTCAATCACAAAGTTTCTTTATCAAAAATATTGAATGGAACTTCTTTTAAATGTATTTCTATTTTTAAGCGGGGGGTGGGGAGGGAGTTAATTCTTTTAAGACTTTCCTACCTACTCCCTTGATATATCAGATATAATACAAACATCTTTTAAAACACCAAGTTTTTTATAAATATTTTTATTTAGTATTTAATTTCTGAACCGTACCGTTTGTCAGCACACGAGAATGTCTATGAGCGAAAGGGCCTACTAATTTTGCCGCCATGGGACCGATGGCTTTACTTCCCCTACCAAGGAAGTTGTGCTTTGAGTTTTTTTATCTCTCAAGAAAAAATACGTTGACCACATCTAATTAATTTTAGCACCGCGTCTTACTAACGGTTCGGGTTATACGCTTAAGTACTAATTACACTAATGGATTAGGAATTGGGAAGGTTGAATTTAAAGGAAGTGAACCCGCATTTGCGTGGAGATAAATTGGAAAACCATTTAGGATAAACCACTCCCAGTTCACCCGACCGAGATTTGAACCTCGATCTCCCCGTCCTCGGCGGTCTGGCTCAACACGACTGGCGCGTTAGCCAACTACGCCACCGAGGTGGTTTTGACCCTATCTAGGTTCGAACCCACGTATATTGGGTCCTGAGGCGACCACTTTACCCCAAAACCACTGTGGTCGACGATAACTTTATTGGAATAGAGTATTTTACTCTAACAATGTATTTAAATATCAGAGTTTCTAACAAACATGAGTAATTTTCTTTCTGAGTTTTATACTCTTCAAATAACTGTGTCACTAACGTTCTGTAGTGGAATTCTACATTATTCTGTATTATTCTACATTATTCTGTATTACGAATTACTTGCACAATTGAATGTATGATATATGATTACAATAGAGGACTGCTCGTGCAGTTCTTGAACCGACCCATTTCTCCCCTTCGTCGGCAGATAAAGGAGGGGAAGTATAATGTATATAAGTGCCAGTATTGCCCGTGTAACCGCACCACATAGATATTTAGCGCAATAATTGTTTTAGTGCTTTCTAGCGGTAAGACACGGAACTAGTCATACAACCTTGATAGTTTCTTATAGGTTTGTGTCCATCAGCTCGTCATTTCTTGGCTATATTCATTTAATGCTTCAGCGTTCACATTCATGTATCTACCTGATATTCAAATGGAGACCAACAAAGTAACCACCAGGATAATAATTTGTCCTTGACATTTGCTTTTCCATAGTACAGGATGTGGTGGAAACAATTAGACGATGTATACTGAGGAAAGTGCTGGACAACGTACTGAGGTTTGTCTGACGTCCGGTGAAGCTCACCTGAGTGACATTATCCACAAAAAGGGAAAAAATATAGTATGTAGTTTGCTTTGGCTAGTGAATATTTCTTTTCAATTAAAGTGTTAATTTTCATATTATTAATCGTCTAATCGTTTCGGCCCCACCCTGTATATTTTATCAGCAACCTCTAGCACCATTACAGGCTATCAACAAATTTTAAACCTAAAAGACTGAAAAAGAGAGAATACATTCGCTTGAATTGGGGATTGTTGGAGGAACAAACTCGTTGCACCCAAACAGGGACTAAACCTAGACCTTTCGTGTCCTAATCAAACACACACCGCACACCCAACTCACGGCTATCATATTATTAAGGTGTGATGGAAGTGAAAGCGAGTTAAAGGTGGGGTGCAGGACGTGAGTAAAGGTCAGTGTTTTTTTGCAGTGTTTATACAAAAACATTTTTTGGCCAAAATAAATAAAATATTGCTTAGTTAGAAACGTTTAGTTTAATTTTCTACACATAGTCCGCCTCGAGAGTTTTTGAATATTTGTCATGGTCGTCGCGACATTTGGCCAGAACTATTTCTAATCAAGAGAAAAAAGTCGTCAAATATAATGATGCTCAAAAATGGTATTTTTTTAGAATCAAGTGAGTCTGTAAGCTGTGTTCTGATATATACGTTTGTTCAGAAAGTGCATATTAAAAGCTACAAATAAATATATGGTGCTATGTAGGTCTGCTTCGCACGCGTTTGTCTTATATATAACAATTTAGCAGGGGTAGACATCTGCCTCTGGGCCACGAATTCTTCCGTCCTTCCAATCTACCCCTAGAACCTGTGAAAAAGGGTGGGTGGACTCATGACGGTGTTTGCATCGGGAGTTTGTAGCGCTGTCCTAAGGGATGTGCTCATCTTGTGTTCTTGGAAAGAGCTTGGGTCCAAGGAGGACTCTTGTCTGACGCTATCGCCGATAAACCACTTGAGGTTTGGGTACTAGTCTCCAGGTTTTACACGACAAGATGTATTTAGCTGTATTATATTTAAATATGCGTGTCTGGGCTACATCACTGGTAGTCCAGTTGAAGGGAAGATTATCCGATACTTAAGTACATTCGCGCAGGAGACGCCCGGATGTTCTAATAATATATTCTTTCCGTGAAGGCGCTTTCCATGTCCCAATGAGATGAGATGAGGTGATGGTGATGGTTAATATAAGAGTGTGGAAACAGTAGAAGCTCTTAACCTAACTTAAAACTAATCAACCAGATCCAGTTGACTTTTGGGATTGTTACCCTTTCGAGAAAAAAATACCCTTGGTACCAGCCGGGACTCGAGCCTGGGACCCATAGGTTCGTAACCAGGGGCTATTTATCTATATAGGAGTATTTTAGAATGAATGGATATTATATTATTAAATGAGGTAGAGATGCCAAACCTGTAATGCCTCCAGGGGTAGGGGACACAATTAAAAATAGCAAAGTGTAAGTATTAAAATTTGCTGGGTATTCTTAGGTCCATTATTCTACTCTGAGATATGAATCTATTTGAGGTATATAACGTGTACTTTCTTAATCGACTGATTATATCAGCACATGACTTAGAAACTAACAGACACAATACCCAGACTTCCATCCGTCAGTTTATCACTGTGAAATTAGAGTGGGAAGGGTGAAGATTTCACAAATGATAGTTTTTTGGCTACGCCTGGAATTGACCCCTAGTCCAGTAGACAGACACCCTACTGACTTAGTGCTAACGTGTCGAACCTCCAGATATATTATTATTTAGGTTTTCAAAACAGGCCATTATCGTCATAAAAATAGCCAACAAAACAAGACATATAAAGTCATAAGGGCATGTCTGTATAAGGGAGAGAAAAAAACGATAAACGAATAAGGGGATGGGCAGTGAAATTACTTTCCGCTTCAGTTCTCGTGTGGTATAACGCGTTAGACTCGCATTGCACAAGATTGGCGGAAACTCAAGGAACTTAAATCCCGACCGGATGACTTAGTCCGCCCCTCCCCCTACATATCGCTGTGATTATCCTATACTCTCGCTCAAAGCTAATGTGAGTGCTTTTCCTTAAATTCCCCGCGCCCCCTTCAACTCTAATGAAATGATTAAATATGGAAGGCAAAAACCCTCTCGCATTCAGTTTTCTTCTTTGTCGACTTCCCGGAGAAGGGGGGGGGGGGGAAGGGAGGGAAGTAATTAAAGCGTCAGCTGGAACATCGTTCGTTGTATGATACATGTAACATTTTTCATGTATGCCAACATATTAAATTCCCATTTATAGTAAGTAAAACTAGTCATCATACAGGTGAAAAATCGTCTAAGTCAACTTGTTTTCTTGTCCAAATCACAAGCTTCTTAGTAAAGCCCAGCAGGTTTATGATTTTCTTGAAAATTCATAGCTCAATACCGGTTAGAGTACTGAAATGCGTTTCAAACGTTTATTAATCCCGCATTATTTAATACATTGTTTGATATTTTAAAATATAATTTTCAACTGCTAAGGATGGAGAGATCGAGGTTCGAATCTTGGTCAAGTGTACTGAGGCTGGTTTTTTCAAAATGGTTTTCTATTTTACCTCCACGCAAATGCGTGTACACTTCCTCTAAATATAACCTACCTAATCCCTAAAACCATTAGCGTAATTTGTACATAAGCGAATAACCCGAATAGGTAGTAAAACGTGGTGTTAAAAAAAACCAAACAAAATGTAGGCGAAAATTATCAGCAAGATTCTGACCAGTTATAAGTAAAAATTAGTTTTAAAGTTAAAAAAAAATAAACGTTTTACGCGAAAATTTGTACTTCTGAGATTAAAGCCAAATATTAGAAACCTAGATCTGGCCTTCCTCAATCAAATAGAATTAGGTTTTGATTGGGTCACAAAATAACATTTTAAAGATAATGTGAGATTATTTTATAGGGTTTTATATAAGTTATAACACACGTTTTTTTAAAAGACTTTAAACTTAAAATTTAAACGGAATGTACCCATATATGGATGTTGACCTCGGTGGTCTTGCGGTAAATTGCTCTTCTCAGGACCCGATGTTAGTGGGTTCAAACCCAGTCAGAGACGACGTATTTTTCTTGAGCGATAAAAATCCATAGCATAACTTATTTCGGAGGGGAAGTAAAGCCGTCGGTCCCATGTCGATTGTGGAATGTAAAATAACTGTAGGATATGTGAGAATACCTTTCCAGGCAAAATTGGTAGGCCCTTTCGCTCTTGCTCAAAGAAATTCAGTGTGTCAAGGCAAGTAAATTTGTATTTGGATTTCTACCAGATGGTGCAGGCAGCACTAACCACCTGGAGGGCTGAGTTCATGCCCAGTGCCGGATGAATATAAATCACATCAAACCAACCTTCGAGTTGAAACGGAGTGTATATTCATATATACACATATATACTGTTTGTACTGTATTCAAATGAATTGATAAAAGTTACTTGGACACGGGAATTGAACCCGGGACCTTTATCTTAGCGTAGCGATGTTCTACCACTGAGCTATCCAGGTATTTCCCCATGATCACACAGATTGGCTACTAATAGCTACCATTGATATCACAGTCACTGGCGACTCGGTTGTGGCTTTATATTGTCAATAGTACTAATACGTTGTACATAGTAAAAATACATATTTGAATATGATTTATATACGGCTGATTTACGAAATAAAAATCATTAATCTCCCAAGCTTCGTCCTTCATATATGCTGTATGTATGGATATTTATGTATATGTTACAGGAAAATTAGATTCTCCAGTAAGAGTCGACTTTACCTAGGCTGAGTCGACTCTTACTGGTTTTTTAGTAAAAGTTGATTAAAAGCGAAAAGTGATGAATTTCGATCAACATTTACTAGTCAGAGTTGACCGTACCTAGGGAAAGTATACTCTTACTACCTTGATGTTAGTAAAAGTTGACTTTTTGCAAGGAAATGGTCTACTACCTAATAAAAAACAAATAAAAAAGCAAAACCTTTATGATACAAAGAGAATATAAATATTGTATTATTTATTACAGCAAGGTAAAAATTTGTGACACTTTGAGTTGCAGAGCTAACTTAACCTAACCTAACCTAACCTAACCTAACCTAGAACACAACAGTAAACAAATAGAGCAGGGATATTCAAAACAAAGATGTGCGCGTGAAGTCGCATGGGGAGAGCAACATCGCGGAATCAACTTTTACTAAACCACAGCAGGCATAGTTAACTCTTCCTAGGAAAAGTTGATCTGTTTATTCTCTATCAACTTTTACTGATACTTTTAATAAGAGTCGACTTAACCTAGGCGAGTCAACTCTCCCTAACAATCTACTTTTCCTGTGACATATGCATATAAAAACAAATGGACCACGTATTTTACTAAAGCCTGAACACACACATTTTGGAATGTTATTGGTTTTTAATAACCTTTGTGTTGAAGGTAGCTAAGACAAACAACTACCGATAACGTCAGTCCGCAACTCTCGAGACTGCGCACCCACTCATTAAACTAAAGTTCAGCGGTCGATACTTGTGGTCCAGACTGACTAACTCAAGTTTCTCGCTGTGTAGTGTTTAATAAGCTGAGCTGAGAAACACACAGCATCGTAAGCTGATAGACGCGACACTGAGGGGGAGCTTTGACACAGCTCCTCTTGTGTTCTTTACCATCATGTACGCTCTGTTTTAATAACAATATACACCTGATCTGTTGTCGTATGGTCTAAGACTTCACTCTCGAAATATATGTACAGGGAGATTGGGGTTCGAATACTGACAGGGTGTACTTAGGTTGGTATTAATTTTCCACTCTACCTCCACGAAAATGCGGGTACACTTCCTCTAAATTCTAGCCCTTCATCATCCTTAACTCGCTAGCGTAACTAGTACATTAGTATAACTGAAAAGGTAGTGAGCTGTGATAAGAAGAGTAGGAGATTAAAAAAATATAAACCCGCATCGGTGGCCACATGGTGTAACGCGTCACTCTCGTCTGGATTGCAGGAGGACTGTGATATTGGGTTTCGAATGTGGGTGCATTTCCTCTAAAATTCTACCTTTCTCATTCCTATTCCATTAGCGTAATTAATGTATACGTATAAACTGAACGAATAATAAGACGTGGTGAAAATAAAAATAATAAAACAATCTAGACATTAAAAAAAAGTAGTAAGGCTCTTTAAACCAGGTTAGTCTTGGCTGTATTTCTGATGTCTTCCTGACCCCATATGACTTTTTTTTTTCAAAATCACCCTAATGGTTTAAGGTAAACTCACTGCCCCGTAGTTTTAGTATTAATTTAACCACATCGGGGGACACGTGGCCTAAACGTCAAGCTCGTATAGTCTTGTTTGATGGGGATGGAGGGATCTGGGCTTGAATCACGTTATTATTAAATGGTTTTCAACCCTCCCTCTCCGAAAAGCGGATACATTTAGTAATGATACTGTTTTGGACCCCTCTCATATATTTAAAAAAAAAGTCATGGATGAAGTGTAGATAAACTGTATATAAAATATCCTTGTAATACTTCATCCATGGAGAGTCACGGGCTTTTCAGAAATAATGTCAATGTATTGCACCATAAAATCTTATTTTTCTTTCAAATATCAACTCCGTAGTGTTTACAAAAAAGCATTAGACACTGGCTCTCTCTACCCAATAGGAAGCTAGCCCTCACAACACCTGTTGCCAGGAGTTTTTCTATTAGTTAGTTTTAACATGCTGACAAGGGTACCAAGAGGCAAGGGGTAGGTCATATATAAGCCGCTTGTGCGTATGAATATTAACAGTGCCAGTAACTTAAATCCGTAGAGTACATTAAATATATTATAAAGAATATAACATTACACAGTACACGGCACATGGAAAATGTAATATCGTAGAAAAATAATCCGTAAATAATTTTATTTAATATCGTATATTCAGTACCAACGGTGTAATCAGTTAAATAAAACGTGTGCAACATCAAAAGTCTTTTTAATTTCATAATTATAATTATCAAATATACTCAGATCACATAACCGCGAGCAAGCGCGCAGTATGGCATGCTCACGTCGTCATCATGGCGAAACCCAATATCGTTATAGATACTGCTCAATAACAGGGCAATATCTCATTATAAATCCGTATCATCTTAATTGGCGCCGTATCGCGGGTCAAATAATATCACATAATCTTCAATAACTCTTTAATTGGCGCCCATCGCGAACGCGTAACGCTATAATTTCCTCTAAATCCACTTCCCTTAGCCTTACTCATTAGTATAATTAAATGCGGATAGCTTGAACGGGTAGTAAGATGCACTGTAAAAATAAAAATGGTAATTATTTACGTCTGCGAATGAATAAGTACATTAAACTCCCCTGTATTGATCATTCACACTTTGCATGGTTAAATTACTTTTAAAATTCAGTGTTTGTTCATTGAAAAACTGTGCTTTTAATAATTCTACAAGCCTCAACTTGTGATTACGTTCCTTTCTAAAAGCGAAGCTCATTTGTTGATACTTAACTAACGACTAATGTCGTCTGCTATATCGTTTTACTTGTTACATTTCTTCCGTTGTATCACAAAACTTGTTACAGAATAGTTTCTTTAAGAATATATAAAGACTCTTAAAGTGAGGCAACAGGGACAGCCAATCTAGGATTTGCCTCGAAAACTCTTGAAAAGGGAAAATAATGGCGTCTTATTAGGTATGATATTTTATTGAAACATTAAAAACTTGACAATATATTGAACCTAAGCCTATTCGCACATGAACGAACACAAAATGGTATTTATTATTATTATTATTTAGCACCGCGTCTTACTACCCGTTCGGGCTATACGCTTAAGTTCTAATTACACTAATGGATTAGGAATTGGGAAGGTTGACTTAAGAGGAAGTGAACCCGCATTTGCGTAGAGGGAGAGTGGAAAACCATTTAGGAAAAACCACCCCCAGATCACCTGACCGAGACAAAATAGTAATCATTAAAACAGTATTTTTTTAATCAAAGTTTTGAAATGAAATGATTAATTTTTTTCGAGAATAAAACACGTAATCTTATATCGTAATTAAAGCTGGTGATTAAATCAGAGGTTTTTTTTTTCCAAAATAGTTTTCCACTCTGCCTCCACGCAAATGTGGGTACACGCATAGCCTTCCTAATCCCTTAAAAAACCACAAGCGTAATTGGTAAATAAGCCCATAACCCGAACGGGTAGTAAGACGCTGTTCTAAAAAAAAAAAGCTAAAACCAGGTTCGTGGTATAGTAGTCAGAGGCTCGGGTTCGATTCCCGGCTGGTACAGGGGAATTCTTCTCGAAAGGGGAATAGTTCCCATGGTCTCCAAGATTTGGTTAATTAGGCTTAAGTTAGGTTAACATCTTTATTGGCTCCACACGGTCACATTCACCATCATCATTCTCTCATCATCGGGACATCGAAAGCGCCTACACGGAAAGGATGTACACTTTTTTTTAGAACCTCGTCTTACTACCCGTTCAGGATATATGCTAGATGTACGATTAGTATATTCGGGCGTCCCCTGTGCAACGGTACATTAGTACTGTTTAATCTTTCCGCAAACTGAACTACAGATTGATGTAGCCCAGATATGCCATTATTATCACCACAGTAAAGATATAATGCATGTTGGTGCAGGGTCCGGGTTGTAATGTTGATGATCGGCTAGAACTGTCATTTGTTATATATTGATAAGGTGACAATCGGAAGATTAAAGAGGAGAGGGCTGTGTTTCATATCACTGGCCAGTAATTCCTTAAAGATAGCGTGGTTTTTTCGATTACTCGATAACGTAGCGAGTACGCAGTAGATGGGGGCAAACTGGTGGGAAATCCATGTAATACGGTTTGAGTACAGGATCTGGTATCTTTATTCGATATGGCAAACAAATAACTTGTTCCAGAACCTGTACCGTGTAATAAAAGTCTCTGGAGGTCTGAAAGCCATAAAAGATGGTCATAATAATTCAAAGCATGACGGCAGATTATTGTTTATGTCTTTATTAAAGTCTTCGGGCATATACTCTTTGAATGTACACCAATAAGTCGCCAGAATAGTTAGTAAAACTGATTGTTTTAAAATAACTAACGAATAAATCAGGATCGCAAGTGTTTTCCATAGTAAATGTTTCTTTGGTGGCCACCAAGCTTTACACTTAATACTTATCTCCTCTCCCAAGCATCAACTTACCTTTAAGACAAGGATATCTCTAAGACCCTCTCACTCACACCATTGTCCTAGTGCTTTCTAGAGGTTTAGATATGTAACTAGTTTTTTAAATTTCAACTAGTCGTGTTCATTTGCTAGCGTGTTCTGAACACAAAGAACGACATTGCGATCCCATTTGTATATCTTTGGCCTCATTTAATTCAGATTTCTATGTCTAGTTTTCCTTCTATGGGTTCCGAAATGTGCAAGCTATAGTATAGTAGGTTTTCGCATAGAAGATAAAACAAACTTAAAGAACTAAGCACGCTATTTTGAAAATATGTATTTCACCCCCTCTCACCTCTTTTGTCTCTGAATCTTTGGGTTGCGTAATAACTTAACATATTTCTCCATTTAACCCAAATCATCCTCTTCTAAACACCAAAGACATGAATGACTTTGCACTAGTAAATGTAATGAGAAATTAAATTTCATTCTTTTGTGCCTCACTCAAAATTGTCTGGACAAATTGGGATTTTGTATTGAGGAAAAAAAAGTGGCAACCCTGTTTTGGGCTCCTTTACTAGACCTCTCGACGGAGCACTGATATACGAGGAACGAACGGATCGTTCAACGCACTGCGAGTGTCACTTGTTTTATCCCCCTCCTCCTTCCCAACCATCTTGTTGCGACGCTACTAGGTCAGCAGAAGTCAGCTGTCGGCGATCGTTGAGCGACCGGTGCGGTCCCCTACTTCTTCTTCTCTGGGACGATGTACTTCGTACCACGTGATACATTGTGGTAAACCCTCGAGTGTCTTGGTGAAACAACGCGCTATGCGACGCTTTGAGTTCTCTGGTAGTTGGACCTCTCTTTCTTTTTTTTTTTTTTTTTTGCTTCTATAGTTGAAAGGAATATCCACAGGATGCCTCAAAATTATTTTTTTTAGCACCGCGTCTTACTACCCGTTCGGGTTATACACTTAAGTACTAATTACACTAATGGATTAGGAATTGGGAAGGTTGAATTTAGAGGAAGTGAACCCGCATTTGCGTGGAGGGAGAGTGGAAAACCATTTAGGAAAAACCACCCCCAGTTCACCCGACCGAGATTCGAACCTCGATCTCCCCGTCCTCGGTGGTCTGGCTCAACACGACTGGCGCGTTAGCCAACTACGCCACCGAGGCGGGTTGATGCCTCAAATTGATAGGGATAGTTTACTACTCCTATCGGTGGACATGTAGTCTAAATGCCAGGCTTATCTAGCTTGGTGTATAGGTGACTTAGGAGGAGGTCGATGTTTCAATCCCAGTTTAGAAAAATTAGATTTTTTTTTACTTCTAAATTTCCCTTTACGCAAATTCTGGTACATTTACTCTAAATTATACCTTTATCATCCCTACCTCATTAGAATTAAATGCAGATAGCTGTGGTGAGAAAATATGTATTTTATTTAACACCGCGTCTTACTACCCGTTCGGGTTGTACGCTTAAGTACTAATTACGCTAATAGGTTAAAGAATTGGGAAGGTTGGATTTAGAGGAAGTGAATCACGCATTTGAGTGGAGGGAGAGTGGAAAACCACCGCCAGTTCATCCGAGCGAGATTCGAACCTCGACCTCCCCGTTCTCGGCAGTCTATCTCAACACGAAATTAACGCGTTCGCTAACTAAGCCACCGAGGCGGGTAGGTGGTAAAATAAAGTATTACGCTTGCTATAAGTAATGTAGGCCTATATTCTATCCGTATATTAAATAAATCTTTAGTTTTACATTTAAGGGGGCTGCCTCGTTAAGTGAAAAATTACCGCGCACACGGCTCTTTTTCCTTTAAAATCCTATAGTTTGAATTTTATTAATAGAATAAAACGTGTGAAAATGGGACATTAGCTCATTTTCAACGACTTTTTAAGCAAAATTGCTGAAATATGAGGTTAGACTTGTTGAAAAGGGGCTCTAGATTTAGCCTTTCTCTAACAAATACAGTAAATTACTATTTGACAGGTTCACAACAGAAAATGTTAAGATATTTGAGAACTAACAACGAACTTTCATCTTTACCTTGATAAGAAGTCTCATAGTTTTTTTGTTCCTCTCTTTCTTACTGACATGACAAAGAGCAGTTGCAATTAGAGGGAGAAAGGGAGTATAAGCTTATACCGAATAGAGAAGTAGTTCAAAAACGATACATACAATTATATTTGAAGCTGTGTAGACTGACAACGATTGGTACTTTCTCCCTGACAAAGAGGCGGCCGCCTTTAACACTTTAGTCTGTAGAGTAAAGGCGAGAAGAGATATAAAAAAAAAACAAGACTGGGGTTCAAACCCAATAGTTGTGTACTGAAGGTGATTTCCTACTTTTAGGTTCCCTATTATTCATCCAGTCGAATGCTGGTGCAGTGAAATTTCCATTAGAATAACCTTATCTTACAGCTAAATAAACACTAGCAAATCCACTTTCACGTATTCATACGTCAGCTCATATGATCCGCATTTGTCACTTATGATAAAGGAAATTAACATCTTTAGAATAACACTAATAATAAAGTAAAATGTTATCTATGTTGACTGAAGAAAATAGGGATGTATTTTCCATAAAAATTGGACTGTAACCCGCTTCGGTGTCCGCTTGGTCTAAGACGCCACTCTCGTGTTAAACTAGACTGCTGATGACGGGGAGATCGAGTTTCGAATCTCGGTCAGGTGTACTGAGGGTGGTTTTTATAAAATAGTTTTCCACTCTCCCTCCACGCAAATGTGGGTACACTTCCTCTAAAACATAACCTTCATCATCCCTAATATCACTAGCATAGTCAGTACTTAAGCGTATAACCCGACCGGGTAGTAATACTTGGTGCTAAAAAAAACTTTACATTTACTTGAGATTCGAGCTATTCAATTTGTTCTTTTAAACTAGATAGCAAATCTTTGTTAGCTGTACAACTCTTCACTACAGTCTATTTGCGGGACATTTATGACAGATTTAACAGTGTTTATATCTACTTTCAAACATTCATACGCCAAGAGGTGTATTCTATGGTTGACAAAAAATGTAATACAAACTGAAAAAAAAAAAAAATTGGCATCTGTAATACTACCACTGGCTATTAAATTTACGATAGTTTACCTAGTAGTTTACAACAGTCAGAGCAGTTAGTGGCGAATCAACGTTTAGCATTAACTTCTTGTCCCAGCCGGTCTCTTGGTATAGTGTTCAGCATTCCTAGCTACTGACCTAAAAGTCCTGGGTTTCGATTCCCGGTGGTACCATACGTATCTTTCCCTAAGTGAAATTGTTTCTATGGTTGCCGTGGTCTTGTTAGTTAGAATTAAGCTAGGTTTAAGACTTCTAATATCTGTGTATGAAGAGTGCTGTTTAAAAATAAAAATAAAAAGAAACTAGATATTTTCATTGTGTGTAAAACAGCACTCAAGTTAATTTTAATCTGACCATTCACCGGTGGACACGATATTTAAATGTCAAACATAATCTACCTTGTTCTTGTTTGGGAGATTGGTGTTCGAATTTCACGGGGTTTATTTTCTAATGATTTTCCAATATCCTTCCATGCAAATACGTGTATACTTTCTCTAAATTCTACTTTCCTCATCCCTACTACACTATCGTAATTAATATAAATTTGTTTATATCCCGAACGGGTGGTAAGAAGTTATGAAATAAAAATAATTCTGTTTGATTGGACATGCTCCTGTTTAGCACTCTTCCAGGGCCCCGCTGCTTGATATTGATTCGCACTTGTTTGCACAATAGATCGCCCGGTAATGAGAAAAAACTGGAACAGAGGTGGTTGGAGATGTTGTTCTGCTTCTTTCCTCTCTCTCCCCTTTTCTACCTACTAAACCTACACACGCTTCTGTTTTGTTTGTTCGATGGAGACATACTATTTATAGCGCACTGTAATTCCAATTAGATTAGAGTTTCTTCCGAAGAGTATCCTAAGAGAGTTGGGGGGGGGGGAGGGGGACAAGTATTTAATCTAATTAGTTTTGAATTACTCTAAGTTGTAGTTTTAAATAATTTTTGCTGGTTTTTCTAAAGGTTTTGTTAATATGAACTTTTTTATATTGTTTTTATTACTTCCAAGATTATAAAAAGTGACATTTATTAAAGATAAAACAATGTTACCTTTAAAAGTTAATTTTGAATTTTTTAAATGTTTTGGGAAAAAGGAGGAAATTATTAAAATATTAAAGCTAGAGTAAATATTATGTTGCTTGTTTTATCCTTGTAAAAAAATATTCCTGGGAATTCCTTTCTTGGTAATTGTGGAATTGTGTTATTCTTACATTTAATAGTTGTTTTATTTTACCTCAATAGATGTGATGAAGAATTTGTTCATAAAAAAGTATACGACAAGGGACATTAAGGTCTTTTACTCGCGTCTCAGACAATACGTATTGAATGCACTATAAATAGTTTTAATAGTGAGCCCCGAATCACTCCCACTCCACCGGGATTTGAATCAAAGTATCTTAGAGGTGGCGGAGATCGTTTGAGGCATTATTAATGGCTCGGTGTGATCATTCCCATGGCTGAGGTCAGTAAACGTCATAGTTAAAACCTAGCAATGCTTAATAATTAGTGGCTTAATCTGCATCGAGCCTCCGCCATGCTAGTTTTATGGTATGACAAGAAAGTCTCTACTCAAGAAACACGAGCCGCTTTTTTTTACCTCTTCTGTCCTTTTCTTCTTTCAAGGCAGCCTATTTTCGTGGGGAACACATTTGAATCGCGACAACACGTCTTGTGTATGGAACCCCCTCCAAACATGAAATGCAACACGGCGTTCACAACTGTCTTAGGAGTAGTTTGCCTTTTCTATATCACGGTGATATGTACGACTAACTGAAACCCGCTTAGGTGGCCGCATGGTCTAAGGCGCAATAAACTAGATTGCCGATGGTGGAAGGATCGTGGTTCGATCCTGGTAAGGAGTACTGAGGGTGGTTTTTTCAAAGTGGCTTTCCACCCTCCCTCCACGCAAATGCGGTGTATACTTCCTATAAATATAACCTTGATAATCCCTAGAATCATTAGCGTAATTAGTACATAGGTGTATAACCTAAACGTGGTGCTAAAAAATAATATTGATTTTAATATAATATTTTGTGTTGAGTTGTGTATATAAATTATGCAAATACACTCAATGATGAAAATGTGTGGTCCGGTACGCGACTTGGTCGTAGGGCTTAGAACTATTTTTGTTTAAGGGTCCTATATGATATATCACTGAGACGCGTTGCAGACGTTAGAAATCTCGCATTAATTAAGAAGTGGTTTGAAATTTTTTTAGTATAGCTTTGAACAAAATGTAGGCGAAAATTATCCCAAGTTTCTGATCAGTTAAAAAGTTTAAATTTAGAGTTTAAAATTTAAAAAAAATTCAACGAGGTCTTACGCAAAAATGTTTACTTCTGAGATTTTTGAAACCTAGATTTAGCCTTCCTCTATCAAATAAAGTATGTCATAGCATAACATTTTAAGATAATGTGGGATTGTTTTATAGGGTTTTATGTAAGCTATCACAGCCTTCTTTTAAAAACAATTTTAAAACTTAAAATTTAAACTTTTTAGCTGGTCAGAAATTCCACCTACATTTTGTTGAAAACAATATTTAAAAAAATATCAAACCACTAATAAATAATCTGGGGCTTATAAACCTTTGCAACACTTCTCATTGTTCTAACACTGCTTATCTAAACGAGGAACTGAATAATATTTCAGTAAAAACATTCGTATTTTTTATATACAATAGTTTTCTCTCCGCTTCGTACTTTCCGTCGCTGTTTTTTGAATGTCTACACAAGTAGAGTAGGAACGAGGAATATAAAATTTATAGAGTTAATTTTTTTCTGAATTTGCGTGGAGGGAGGGAGGAAAACTGTTTAGTAAAAAAATAATAATCCGAGTACACACCTGGTCGAGATTCAAACTTTGACCTACGGTCACCAGCCAACCAGACAAGATTATACTGATCGTACCCCCCACTAATGCGTATCTTATTATGTAGTATGTGACGTAATATCTTAGGTTAAGTAGTATAAAAATCATTGTATGGCCAAGTATGTGTTTAAAGAATGTGCATTCAAATTCACCAATAAATAAAAGTGTACTCTTACAAAGAAGCCGGTGGGGTATTTTACTTTGTTCATTCTTCTTGAAGCTCGCGTCGTACAAAGCATAGTTGGTTCCCTCTCAAGTTCCTGTTATTCTGGTGAGAGCCCAATATACTTGCACTTGACTGCTGGCGAGAACGCCAGTCTTACATCTTGAAGTGTGGAATGTCATGGGTTTAGTACCCACTCAAAGACATTACTCTAGTAAATAACTACTTCGTACTAAATGACAGCATTAAAATAAATATATGTGTTATTGAGTTGATTAATATCCACATGCCTTCGAGTCAAACTGGTGATTATTTTCTGAGAAACTAGGACTTTAAAAAACATTATCTACTTCGCCTTCTTGCTAATTTCCAAAGTATAGTCGGAGCGTCATAACAATAAAATAATTTAAAATTAAATCTTATCTAAAGTGTAGTCATAGCATCATAAGAATAACCGTGATTATAGTTGTAGCGTCAATAAAAATAACATTGTTTAAAGTATAGTCGTAGTGTCATAATAAGAACCGTAATATATAATCATAGCGTCATAAGAAGAACCGTAATGTATATTCGTAGCGTCATAAAAATAATCTTGTCTAATTTATTGTCTTAGCGTCATAAAAATAATCTTGTCTAATTTATTGTCTTAGCGTCATAAGAATAACCATGTCTAACGTGTAGTCGTATCGTCATAAGAATAGCCGTGATGTATAATCGTAGCGTCATAAGAATAGCCTTGTCTAATGTATAGTCTTGTCTAATGTATAGTCTTAGCGTGATAAAAATAGACTTGTCTAAAGTATAGTCTTGGCGTCATAAGAATAACTTTGTCTAATGTATAGTCGTAGTGTCATATAAGAATAACCTTGCGTTATGTATAGTTGGGGTGTCATAAAAGTGGGCTTATTGTACTATTATAGTAGGGGCGTCATAAAAATAAACTTATCCACTGTAAAGTCGGAAGTGTCATACGACACCTTATCTAACGTATAGTTGGAGCGTTAAAGTAATAACCTTTTATGACAATTTGAAAAGTGACTATATTATATTTAATATATTAATGTGCCAAGCCATGTTTTATGCAACTTTCCCTTTTAAAAAATAGGGTCATTCTTACTAGTTTTAGACCTATATCAATGTCGACTATCTTAAACTTCAAAATATCCTTTTTGGGGGATCTGACTCAACTTGCTGACGTGATAACTTTTTGCTTTAAGCAGACCACTCAGCTAAAATGGTAGCATTGTACAGATCTGTGACGTCATTATCCATCTTCTCTCTCTCTCTTTTTTTTACCTCAAACCCCAAAAGGCATGTTACCATACACAGCATTTATCAATTTATTTTTTGCTCTCACTCTTTTTTGAGTTATGACCATCTTGTTTGCATATGCCGCTCTTTTTGAACGTGATAATTTGTCACTCTTACTTCTGAAAAGAAAGGAGAAGAAATTTAGGTTGGTGTCATGTATAAAGAAACCAACAACCACTTCTTAACTTTAGCGTTTCTTCACTATAATGTGTACCTAAATCACTTAGCTGATTGGTTTATTCGTGACTTACACTGCCTACAGGTTTATAAAGCGATTTTTCAACTTGGTGTCACGTAAAATAATCTTGGTAAAACTAAAATTGTCAAGTTATTAACATAAGTGAGAAATAGGTCCCTTGGAAAAAACACAATTTAACTATTGTTTTTTAACCCACCTCAGTGGCGTAGTTGGCTAACGCGCTATTCGTGTTGAGCTCGACTGCCGAGGACGGGAAGATCGAGGTTCGAATCTCGGTCAGTTAAACTGGGGGTGGGGGGTTTCCTAAATGGTTTTCCACTCTTCCTCCACGCAAATCCGGGTTCACTTCCTCTAAATTAAACCTTCCCAATTCCTAATCCATTAGCGTAATTAGTACTTAAGCGTATAACCCGAACGGGTAGTAAGAAGTGGTGCTAAATAATAATAGTAATAATAAAATTATTGTTTTCTTGTTTTTCAGGTGAGCTCTTGCCAGAAATAACAACGCAACTTATTCAATCTAAGTGCAGGGATAATCCTGATGGTGAGTTGAATTTTATAATAATATGATTTTACATAAACATTCATGTGGAGCCTCAAGTCTCAGCCCAATGATAAAATCTTGAATTAATTTTATTTAGTAACAAATACATCAGGGTGGCCCCAAGAAGGTGTTTTAAAAGTCTTACTATTTTTCTTAAAAAAACAAAACTAATATCCCGAACTTATTAAAATACAATTAATTTTTTATTAATATCATTTAATATCTCTAGAAAAGTACACATATTGTTTTTGTGCACTTTAAAATTAAGATACTCACTTCAATAGCCGAATTGTCTAAGGCGTCACTTTCGCGTTGGACTGGCCTGCTGATGACGGTGATAATGGGGTTCGAATCCTGGCCTGAGTGTTCTGAAGGTGGGTTTTCCTCTATGTTTTATGTTTTCTCATCCTCTATCCACGCTACTGCAGGTGCACTTTTACCTAACTCACCCTCACCCCTTAAATTTAAGCCGTTAATAAACACGGTGTGAAACTTTATCATTTTGAAAAGAGCTTACGTAATATAAATTTTCCATTTTTAACTATCGTCTTCTATTAGATTCTCGATCCATAAAAGCTTAGTGAAACATTTTTATATTTTAAATGTGATTCTTTTCTCTTTATTCGCATATCTCATGTGCTTGCCCATTATTGCGTTAATTAGGACAAGTTTCAAATTTACAGAGTGGTATTACTTATATCCTCACCTTTGGTGTAGTAGGTGACCTGGTAGTCTAGAGGTAAGGTGTCAGACTTCTGTGCTGAAGGTCCGGGGCTCAATCCTCGGTCCCAGCACAGATTTATCTGATTGCCAAACCCTTCCTTCACCTCTGACAAGACGTGTATTAATCACAACTTGTGAATGTGTGGAATGCCAGGCCTCCACCGTGGTTCGGATTCCACGTTAAACTGTAGGTCCTCCATTTCATCTCACAATCACCCTACCATTACACATTAGCGTAAGTGCGTATAACCCGAACGGGTAGTAAGACGCGGTGCTAATAATAATTTGGTGTAGTATAATTAAGTGAGCATGTCTTTCGTACCGAAGTTTCAGGTCAAGTACCGCCACTAATATTGTTCCGTCAACCATCACTACGTATATAGATTATCCCTTCACCTTAGCGGTCAACAAAAAAAACCCGTCCACCTTGCTTACCCTGGTGAAACCCCGCTTTGACGCATAGTAAATTAGTAATGACGTCCCTTCTGCATGTTTGCCCGCAAATTGTTGTCCCCAGCGACACAATGGCACTTGTGACCAGCCTCTCCTGTCTCACCCCCTCCCCCCCTTCTCAACTATCCATCGTTAGAACAAAGGGTGAGCCCCTTACTACCTCCTGCCCTGCGCTACAAAGATACTCTCTCCTCTGTACGACGATAATAACGTCCTTTACAGAAGAATCAACACTCGGGTATAGTGTGTGTATCAACATTAAAGTTTCAACGTTTATCTGGCGCGGTTTCCGTCCCTTTTGAATAATTGTTTTTATATACATATTCCGTCCTTATAAGCTCTGATATAAACTGCGTTCCTCCCAAATCCTCCTTTGTATAAATAATAATGAATAAAGTAAAATAATATAGCAAATTAAACATATTAATTAAAACAACTTTCTTTTCATTTCAAACATTTATTTCAACATGATAAAATTTTTCGATTTGAGTGGTCCAATTAAACCCCCCCCCCCCCCTCCTTTTCCAAAATAAACTAATTTCAATAACATGGTGAAGAAACGATTATTTGTCTCATTTATATAATTCTTTGATGTTTAATTCTTCGTCAAGATTTGCTTTTATGAACGTCAATTTCTTTGTGAAAAAAACAACATCCAAACGAACAAACATAATTTTTTCATTCAACATTTTTAAACTCTACACAGTGACACAATTTATTTCAAATTATGTTTTAACTAAGTAGCTATGACAGGTAGTAGACCTACGAAGGTTACGTTAAAATAAAATGGAATAATCTTTAAAAAAAAATCAATTTAATACGTGACGGGATTTACACAGGAGCTTACGGTCATAAAATCTTCGGGACGGAATTTACGTCAACTCATCTGGCGGATGGCGAAAAAAAGGAACAAATCGTAGTTCGAGACCCTAACTGTGTCGGTAGCCTAGCTGCCTACTGAGCTAGGGCTACCGAGTTCGATTCCCGAGCTCGATTCCCGGAACGGTCTAAAAATTTATCGTTGGTCAAATGTGTGCTTCCCTTATTACAATGATAAATTAACTGCTGGGAACTGGATGCTGTGTCTTCTCCAGATTTAAGTTAGTTTATAAGTCGCGTGCAAATATAATCAGTCGGTTCAGAAAGTGCACCTTAGATACGGGTACACCCCGCTATTGGAACATGTTAGATTCCAGACCGTCGTCATAAAGCAATTTTTAATGCCTGTACTGTACTGCAACCGTCTTATATGTGCATAACTGACATAAGTCAATACTTTATAATAACTAAAATAAATATTGTACTGATGTAATTTTTCCATAATATAGTCTTAAATAAACTATTTATCTCCGGCATCATGATATCAGTGAAACATCTGTCAGATATTCGGGTATAGTCACAGTTTAAAGCCGTCGTATGAGCTAAGCGATGGAAAGCTAACCGTCTCCTGTTTATCGTCGTATATCTGTATATCAAATAAAAATAAATGGTATGGGGCGCCGCACAAACTTTACTTTTCCTTTATATTAAAATAGAGTGATTTACTAAAAACTCATATTATTTATAAAACGAAATAATTTACAATACTATTGCAGAAACACTCCACCAAAGAAATAATATACACTGTTACATAAATATTGAGAAAAGATTAACATCTCTGTCCACCAAAGAGCATAACAATCAATTTCACATTTCAAAGTGCTCCATAAAAAAAATTGTGTTATATAATAGTTAGCCTATATATATATGCTTATAGCCCAGAAACTATTGGTTTTATAAAGACAAATACAATTTTTTTATTTTTTTAATAGCATTTTTACAATAATAAGTTATTTCAAATCTCAAACCAATAGTTGTCAAGATATAATAATTGGAAATTTCTGCTTATATAAAGTGTCCTTAATGTCATTTTCATGAGAAAACGAGAATTTCAACTTTATTTATAATAATAAACAGTGCTTAGATACTAGATTTAATCAAAATCGCTATAGCAGGTTTTGAGAAAATCGATTTTATCTATTTTTGGCCTTCAGTAAGCTACCCTAATTCCATAAACTCCTCGAGGGAACTCTATGAAAATCCTTGATACCAAGTTCTATCCTGATCAGTAAAATGGTTTCGGCTCCAGTCCAAGATACAGACATATGCCATCGCAAAAACCACGTTTTCTGTTCCAGGGGTTCCATGATACGTCGACATTTATCGAAATTTCGAGTTTAATTTCTTTTAATCTATCTCCGAGGGGTCGAAATAAATAAAAACATCGCGTTTGTATTTCTTTCAGCCCGAGCCGTGGAGGAACCAATAAACAATAAACCGATTTTTTTCCCCCACGGAAAATGTTAAACGCACATTTCACAACCGTATAGCGATTGCACTTGACTAACATAGCAATCTTGTATGTTTCTACACAACCGACAGCTGTAGTGTTTCATTTAAAAAAAGAAGTAATTTAACGTTCACTTTCTGAACCAACTGATTGATTATATCAGTACATGACTTATAAAGCAACTTAAATCTAAAACAGACACAACATCCAGACCCCGGACGTTAATTCACCACGATGACAGAGTACGTAAAGCCATGTGATCGGCAGCTGTTGATTTTGATAGTTAATATCAACACCTAAAATACCCGCTTCGTTGGCCGGATGGTCTAACGCGCTACTCTCATATTAGGCTAGACTGCCGATGACGGGGGGGATTGAGATTCGAATCTCGTCAGGTGTAGTGAAGGTGGTTTTTCCAAAAGGAGTTTCACCCTCCCTTCACGCAAATTCGGATACACTTCCTCTGAATATAGCCTTCCTAATCCCTGGAACCATTGGCGTAATTAGTAGATAGGTGTACAACCCAAACGGTTAGTAAGAAACGGTTCTAAAAAAATGCTAATAATATGATAAAATAATCGAAAAAAAAAATTGAAACCTTTCATCGTACTTTTCAAACGTTACTAAAGCTACTTTCATGTGTTCCAAAGTCAAATAATGTATTTTAAAAGTAAGGCCTAAGCAAGAACTATATTGACTACAACTTTAAAACTATCCGTATCGGTGGTGTGTGGACTAAGGCGTCAATCTCGTCTAGTCTCTCTCGCTCTGATGACGGAGAGGTTAGTGTTTGAATTTTGGTCGGGTGTATTACGGTGGGTTTTTTTTCTTAATGCTTTCCGTTCTTTTCCTCCACGTTAATTCGAGTTTATTTTCTCTGAATGAGCTCTTTAGGATAGGCCTACATATGCGAATATCTCAGATGGGTGAGCATAAAAATTACTCTTTTTTTTTACTATGAAATAGCTTTCATCTCGATGCTGATAAAAAGTTACTCTTCCAGATTCCGACATATTGAAAAGGAATGATTGAACAGTTTAAAAGGACTCTGAATATTTTACAAGCTTCGTTAAAGCCTCGGCACCAAACGGCTACTTAATATCTCGCCGTATTCGAGTTTGGCCGAAAAAAAGGTTTAAATTGGTTCGTTTATAAAATATTCCGTTTGTCTTTATGTTTATTTCGAACACTCGTTGCGACGTTGTAAAAATACACTTTGCTTGGGTTTTTTTTATAACGGGTATTCATTTTTTTTCTTTACGTAATTTTATTTTCCTCCAAACTACCATTTTCTAATAACGCGGTCGTTTAATTACCGATATCGAACCAGAATATAATATCTGCTCCCCCATCCTACCCACAAATACTGATTACCGGTTAAAACCATCTCTTTAATCTATTCGCACTTAGTTCCTAAGTGCCTCGTAATGTAAAATGTGTAGAATCAGTGGTGAATATAATTGTTTTAATTAGTATAAATGAACACAAAAAATATCTTCTTAAATTTGAGTATCAGCGTTCTTTTGATCAATGGTACCTCGAACGTTTTAAATATGATCACGGGCTGTATATATATATATATATATATATATATATATATATATATATATATATATATATATATATATATACATATATATATATAAAACAAATAAGACGAAACGTATTTAATATATTTTATCACTTTTATATACGTACTGGCAAGAATTCACTTTGGTTTGGAATAAGTGGCTTGAAAATAATTTCCTCTAGTCGTGGAGTGAAATTTAAAATAAACCATTTAATCACAATATTTCAATGAAATAAAGGAATTAAATATATACTGTAGTGTGACACAAAATGTGTGTGTGTTTTTTTAAATATTTCATGTAAATCATATTTGTAAGGTACGGTTATTAGCTTTTGATATCTTATATGAATTTCTAGAGTCCAATTTTTATATAAAAGGCCTTTAAGAATATGTAATTATATTTATTTTCGACCATAATTGATAACATCTCACTATAATATTAGTATAATTTTATAGGTCTTGATCAAATCAAAAGTAACAGGTGAAGTAAGATCACATGATTTGACAATAATACATGAAAGTAGATATTTTTTATTATATTTATTTGAAGTATTAAACTTGCACTTTTTGAACCAACTGATTTTATCAGCACACGACTTACAATGTAACTTAAATCTAGAACAGACACAACATCCAGCCCCATAAGTTCATTTTATATTTTTTTTAGCACCTCGTTTTAATACCCTTTCGGGTTATACGCTTATGTACTAATTACGCTAATGGCTTTATATATTAGAAATGTTATGTTTATAATAAATGTACCCGCATTTGCATGGAGGAGGGATTGTAAACTAATTTTGGAGGAAAAAAACCTCCCTACATCAGACCTAAAGGGGAACTTCGATCTTCCCCGTTATCGGCAGTCTAGTTTACTGCAATAGTAGCGCCTTGGACTATGCGGCCACTGAAGCGGGTTCCCAGCCGTTAATTATTCACTATGAAAGAGTAAACCCTCATTTCATCAAAGATAAATATTTCGGCCTTGCCAGGAATCGAACCTGGGGACCCTTAGCCTAGTTGATATACACGCTATCTAATGAGCTTAAAGTGTCGGACTAAAGTAGAACCACTAGTTCCTATTCTGCTTTATCGCGTCTAGCTCAACATCAGACGAAACCGTACTACATATTAACCAAACCTACCCCATCAAAGATGTCATGGAGAACTACTGCCATCAACAGTCCCTCCCGGAAGTCAGTTACGTAATGGTCATAATCTCAGCAACATCAAGTTACAGAGCCTTTTCTAAAGGAGCTGCAGTTATTCTACGGAATTATCGCGGGCGGAGAAGCTCGGTGCAACAACCGCATATGTCAATGAATCAAACAGAAGCTAGATAAAATTGCACGTGAAAGCTGTAAAAAATATACCGTTTATAATTCAAGTTATAGATTACTTTTTTACTTCCTCATATCAAGAAAACATGTTGTAATCATTAAAAAAAATTGAACTTGAGATTATGATGAATCTTTATGTTTTATGTGACCCCGAACCTAACAAAAGTTAATTTTACAATAATCTGTCTGTCCCTGGCCACAAAACTTAAACGGTTTGATGGATTTTGTTCAAATTTGATATTTAGATTTTATAGGAATATACCTCAGGACTTTTTCCACCCTGGCCATGAAATGAAGGGTAGTTTACTGAGGAGTGATTTTTTTTTTTAATTCTAAATTTTTCAAAAATGGTTCTAACGATTTTGTTTAAAATATTCATCTAGAATTTGTTTGACATAACAAAAAAAACACTCAATACTGATTTTTGAGATAAAATATATTTAAGGGTGATTTTCTGATGACTAATATTTATTCTAACTATTCTAAAAATGGCTCTAATCGTTTTTTTGAATGGATAATTGAGAGCAATTGATCTCCCATATAACACGTTTTTCTGTTTTTGGTATAGTAGTTCACTGAAGAGTGCTTTTTGTTAATTTT
The DNA here is from genome assembly GCA_033556935.1 of Timema podura. NCBI lineage: Eukaryota > Metazoa > Arthropoda > Insecta > Phasmatodea > Timematidae > Timema > Timema podura. The sequence goes on from JAVRXN010000014.1 coordinate 20,949,584, forward strand.
GAATATTTAAAAAAATATCCATACCAATTTTATTCAAATAGATATTAAAGGACTATTTTATATGATGATAAATGATGTTTCTTAATTTTTCTAAAACAAATTAATTTGAAGGTAGTTTACTTACAACAAATTATAGAAAATATGAAATTTTTCGAGATTTATCTTAAAGATTGAGTTCAAAATGAGTATCTGAGAATAGTTTTTCATGCTAAATAAGAATACGTTTTTATTTCTAACAAGTACAGATAATTTGAGGGTGGCTTACAAATAATTAAATTTTTAAATAAGGGTAGTTTAAGAATTAATAGCCAGAGCTATTATGTATGCTTATTAGTAGAGAATTACTCCACTAGATATCATATTCTGAAAATTGAAAAATGACAGCTGGACACGGGGGTTCGATTCCTGTGTCCAGGTGTCATTTTTCAATTTTCAGAAGGGTAGTTTACTAAAAACCTATTTTTTTTAAATTTTCTTTAAAATACATACAATACACAATATCAGAAAGTTAGTGCGATTGTGTTGTATCATTTATTATTTATATATACGTATACAAACAATTTTCTGGAAGGAAATTTATTTGTGGTTTGTAGCCTTAACTATTCAGAAAACAAAACAGAAAGATTTACCGTGAGAGTTAGCATTGTGTATTTTGTAGAAGCTGCTTTACTTGTTATTTTGTGATAGTTGCTATAATTATTTAAGGTACAAGTTTATCTAGACAAACAAGTACATAAACATTGCTGATGTGTATGGGGCATTAAAATTAATTAAATGTTTCAGGCTCTGACCCTGAACTATGGGGTTCTATTTCGAACGAATGGGTTTGATTGCCCTCGCAGATTTTTGGTTATTTAAATATAAAAATTAATATGATTTGTTGCCCTGGCACTCAATATTATGTAAGGTAGGCATTATCTTTTACATTGTGGCTGGAATTCATGGGGAAAATAAACAATTTGCTAACAAGATTTTTTTTTTTTTTTTTTGCTTATTTATTCCATGAAGAAGGAAAATATATCTTTTAAGTAATCCGACTACATTTTAGTTCCTTTTCTACAGTCAAATATATCCTAGAAGAACCTTATCTAACAGCTAGAAAATTTACTAAATCTACTTTCGCATATCCCTATGACACGGAGATTGGGGTTCGAATCTCGGTTGGGTGTACTGAGGTTGGTTTTCACTAAATGGTTTTCCACTTTCCCTCCACGCAAATGTGGTTACTCTTCTTCTAAATCAACTTTCCTCATCCAAAATACATTAGCATATTTATTACATATGCGTATAACCTAAACGTGTTGTAATACCCGGTGCTAAAATATATGTATGGGCCTATATATAGGCTACTTTCGCCTATTAATCCGTCAAGTCATTTTTTGACAGATGTTTTCAATTTTGGTTTAAAAAATATATATTTGCATTTGGTAAAAGTTTATTCAAACCAAAGTCTTACTACAGTAAAATACCCGAACTGGTGGACACTCCTACTAAAATGTCAGGAGGCTCGCCTGGTAAGGTTTGTCGGTGACGTAGAGATCGGGATTAGAATCTCGGCCAGGTGTACTGTGGGTTGTTATCCTTTAAAAAAAATGTGTTTCCTACCCTCTCCTTCCACACAAATGCGGGTACAGTCCCTTTGAATCAAACCGAGTATTTTCTAATATTGACCGTGGGGTTGGTCTGCTCTTGCACGGTTGCCTTTTAAACGGAATTTCCTTCCCTTGACCGGCTGACGTCAAAGCACCACATTCATCGTTGATGTTTCATTTTCAAACGCTTTCCGTGCTCTCTACCGTCATTTCAGACTATCATTAGGACTTTTGAGGGGGGAGGGGGCGTATTCCAAGCCTTCAAAGCAACTACGGTACCGAATTCCCTCTTTGAAGACTTTTGTCAGAATTGTTGGCAGTTGGGCATTCCTCAACTTACATGGACTAGATGCAGGCTCAGTCTTAGATAGATAAACTGATATCTCACTTCGGTAGATCTAGCTGAAATATAGCTTCATGATTTGTCCAATATCAACACATTTATAGCTAAACATTTTGGTAATGAGGGCTATTTAAGGTGGTATCTACGAGTTAAAGCCAGTATTTGTGCAGTTTTTATATCATAAATATTTGTTTTGCCAAAATAACTTCAATTGTGCCCCATTAGTTATGTTTAGTTTAATTTTCTACGCATTGTAATATCAACAGTTCTCGAATATTTGCCATGAACATAGTGACATTTGGCGAAAAACCTTTTAACTGAAGAGATTGCCCATGGCAAATATCCAAGAACAGTTGAGGTTACTATTAGTAGAAAGTTCGCAATATAGCCTGATAATTTGACTTACCTTTGAAGACGTAAAGCCTTGGTTCAAATATTATAAAATCAATTTGTTAGTGTGATAACTAAGGTTTCATATTAAAAAAAACGCATTGGTGGGCACGTGGGTTAAGGCGTCAACTACATCTTATTTTGGTTTGTCATTGACGGGAAGGCCGGAGCTCGAATATTGGCTGTATTCACACTCAACCTCGGTGTAGAAACCAAATAAACCAAATATATAAACAATTACTGAAAAAATGTGAAGCTTTTACCAAAATGTTTAATATTACTATTTATGCATGTTTATCTCTCCTATGTCTGTCTGTCTCTCCAGGGTTCTTACTCCCACTTTTTGATATTGTAGAGAGCTAAAATTTTGTATTGATTCTATGAGAAAAATCTTAAACTTCACAAATACAGGATGGTGGATCCAATATGGTGGATGAAACGTACATATTAAGTCCTGGAGAGTTAAAATTCTTTATAAGTTATAAAGCATGCCATACTTATGAGAAAAATTTGAAACTTTGAAAAATGCAAGATGTCGGGTACAATATGGTGGTCGCAACGTACAAATTGAGTATTTTTATATCACATCCCGATAACCTGTCTGGGCCATGGACGCAAATCACGCTACCTCCCGTTATGAAGAATCTAAAAATAAATCAAAACAACAGGGAACAGACTTTGCAAGAAATCCGAAACCTGTCGGAGATTGGCCTAGCCCCTAATATATTATAGTTCTGTTAGTTTATTGACAATGGTGGCTAAATGTACACATAAACTTTTAAATGTGACACAATATACTGTCTTGGTGTGGTCTCTCGAGAATAAAGACTTCACAATATACTGTCTTGGTGTGGTCTCTCGAGAATAAAGACTTCACAATATACTGTCTTGGTGTGGTCTCTCGAGAATAAAGACTTCACATTATACTGTCTTGGTGTGGTCTCTCGAGAATAAAGACTTCACAATATACTGTCTTGGTGTGGTCTCTCGAGAATAAAGACTTCACATTATACTGTCTTGGTGTGGTCTCTCGAGAATAAAGACTTCACAATATACTGTCTTGGTGTGGTCTCTCGAGAACAAAGACTTCACATTATACTGTCTTGGTGTGGTCTCTCGAGAATAAAGACTTCACAATATACTGTCTTGGTGTGGTCTCTCGAGAACAAATACTTCACAAACCGAATACTATAGTTTGTTAGCACCGCGTCTTATTACCCGTTCGGGCTATACGCCTATATACGAACTATACTAATCTTTTATGGATTAGGAAGGTTTAATTTATTAAAAAGCGCACCCGCATTTTCATGGAGGGAGAGTGGAATACCGTTTAGGATAAACAACCCTGAGTACACCCGACCTGGATTCGAACCCATATCTCCCTATAGTCAGCAGTCCAGTCTATTGCGAGAAAGATGCCTTAGAGCACATGACCGCGAAAAGTGGGTTCTATAATTTGGAACATTTATTTATGAATATTAAATATTTTGCTCTCTAAAATACTTAGTTTGAATTTAGAAATGTTAAAAAATGCACGAGAAAACGATACCCCGTTCACCATCGTAAACATAAAAGTTAAGCTAAGTTTTTGCGCTTTACTGTGTTTTATCAACTTTTCACATCACACGCTTGTCCGTCTTTAGGACTTTTTTTTAATGCTCTTCCTCGTTCTCCATTTTACAACTCGATAGTGAAACTTCCCTCCTCTAGGTCTATCTTCTTTTTTTTTTTTATGGCGTGTTTGATGGTGTCGCCACCTGTACGGGGGCGGTGGAAAGTGCGTTGCACACCCCGTTCCCCTCCAACCTGACCCATCCGAAACAATCTCTTAACAAGGGTGATTAGTGAGAAGAAGGCGTGTACGAGGGTAACGTAACACCTGGACTTCAGGATGTACTTTTTTTTTTGTTCGTTAAGGTTCAGATTTGGACGAAGCTTCTCTCTAAAGAACGTCATTTATTAGTTGGATTGATAATTACATTTAAGGCTTATTTCACTTTTTTTTTAAATCCTCCACATAATCTTAACTACCCGTTAGGTTTATGCACAAATATATAAATTAAGCTATTTAGAATAAGAAAGGTACAATTTTAAGAAAATGTACGCATGAGCATGTAGGGAGGGTGAAAAATCACAGGGAAAAAAAATCAACCTGAAGACACAGAACCGGGACTCTTATCCTGACCTTAGCGACAATGACAAATCAAACTAAATGAGCTTAAAATTTGGAACACGTGCCCACTCGCATATCTATTAATTTCTTATTTATACTCTAAAAACGTGCCTTAAATTACAGTGACCCACATCTGTGGGCACGCAGACTAGGCCTAAACGTGAAACTGGTCTAATCGGGACTCGAATCTTGGCTGGGTTTACTGAAAGTGATTGTTTTCCTAAATGTTTTCCTACTCCCACTTCAAATAATTGCGGACAAACTACCTCTACATTCTACCTTTATCGCCCCTGACGCCGTCAGTGTAGTCAAACTCGATTATCCGGGTGGATAATTAGACGTGCTGAGGTAAAAGGAAAGTTTGTAATTTTAATTATAGCCAGACTATATATTCCAATAAATACAAGTATTTGTTTTTCACTTGGAATGTTTCTAAATCTCTTAAAATTAACATTGTAACGAAAATCTTTTTATCGTAACAATTTCAATAAATAATTAATATATCCTCTGTTTCAATATAATATTCAAAATTTTGTGAAAATGATATACAATATTTAATAGATACAAATATGTAGAGTTTAGGTAGTGTTTTTAAATTAAAAGAAAACACTATAACTATTTTAACCCTCACCCCCTTTTTGTATACATATTTTTCTACCTGCTCGTTCTTTCTGCATTTAATTAGACCACTAGGTTAGGGATGATTAAGGTATAATCGAAATAATATGCACCCGCAAAAATATGTATGGGGTGAGGGTTTTAAGAAACTAATTAAGGAAAAACACTTTCAACACGCCCATCCTGGATTTGAACTCTGACCTCCTCATTCATTGGGAAATCATATTAGCTTGACGTTTAATTTGCTTGCCCATCTATTCTTAGTTCTTTTTTTACTAGTCTAAAACCTTGCAGATTTTTTAAAAAAATTTGTCAAAAATATTAATGTGCTGGGCTATAGTATAGAACTTTTTGGTAAATATAATGTACACTCCGTTCACCTTGAAAGATAGTAAGTCTTTCCCAGGCATATTACACTATGGCCTTATCTTACAAGCTACGCCATAGTATAAACGTGCAGGGTAAGCTTGCTACCTTTCAGTTGCTACCTTTCAGGCTAAACGTAGGGTACATTTTTAATGAGTAGGCCTATCGAAATCGTAAAGGTCTAGAAGGGAGATATTAACATTCTAATTAATTATTGATTAAATATCAGAGCTATTATATTTGATGGTTACGGTTATAGCTGCATCTAAATATCATATTTTTTAAATTGAAAAATGACACCTAGACACCGGAATCAAACCCGGGACCTTTGGCTTAGTACGCCAATCCTTTAACCACTGAGCTATCCATGAGTCATCCTGTCTTCAAGGTCATTTTTCAATTGTAAGAATATGATATTTAGATGCGACTTTAACCATAATTAACAAATATAATAGCTTTTCTATTTAATCCATCGGGACATGCGCATTTGTACAGTTGTCATTGTACTATTGAGAGCTTAAAACCTTACCGAATCGAAGATGGCTGCGTTATCTGATAGCTCGTGAACTTAATAGATCATTCATATGTATCTGACAATTTCCACACGTCCATCACAGACTCTGCCTTAAAATATGATTGAAGAATTACCCTGGGCACGGGACGAATCCTGGATAGCTCAGTGGTTAGAGCATTGGCGTATTAAGCTAAAGGTCCCGGGTTAGATTCCCGTGTCTAGGTGTCATTTTTTAATTTAAATATTTATAATTAAATATATATATATTATTCATAACGTAAGAGCACCCTTTAAAATAGAGTTGGGTTTTGCGGTCAGTGTGGCTAGCGGCTGATAGAGATGTGATCATGGGTTTTGGATCTAGAGTCTCAACCCTACCCGTGCCCTAATACCTACATGCAGAGGACTAAGTTTTGTAGAGTAGGTTAGGTTAGGATATGCTCACGACAATGTCAATAGTGGCCGCAAACCCCAAGAATAAACTATGTCTGCAAACCCTAATTCCTCAAGTCCCATGGCGCCTTAGATTTCATCTAAGCTTTACCTTTCTCATCTCTACAATAAATTTTTTAGCACCACGTCTTAGTACCCATTCGGGCTATGCGCTTAAGTACTAATTACGCTAATGGGTTTAGTAATTAGTAAGGTTATATTCATAGGAAGTTTACCCACATTTGCGTTGGGGGGAGTGGAAAACCATTTTGAAACAACCACTCTCAGTACACCCGACCAAGATTCGAACATCTATGTCTCCGTCATCGGCAGTTTAGTCTACTGCGAGAGTAGCGCATTAAACTATGTGGTCACCGAAGTGGGTCCTCTACAGTCTACAGCGTTAGCGTAATTAATATATGTCTGTGTACAACCCGAACGGGTAGTGAGAAGTGGGGGTGTGGGGGGTTCGGGTCCCTGCTCTCAGTGAGCCTATTGCACTCAAACTAAGTAGTATCCAGAACTTAAAGACTACGTAAATTACGTAATTTTCTTTTCCAACTAATCCCACTTCTACAATCAAGATCAGTCGCTCCGATCATCTATCTCAACATAAGCGCGAGTAAAAAGCTTTTTTTTTTCTTTTATAACGAAACCATTTTTGAAATAATATTGTTTGGGTGTATCTTGCTAAACGGCCATTAAAATGTTTTAATGTTTAGAAATAATTATTTTATTTTATTCGGCTTGTAGCCACTTTAAAATTGCATCCACCTGCCTGAAGTTACGCTAATCCTGGTATCCCCTTGTTATCCAGGACGCAACCTGGCACACCTAATTGTCTGAATAATTGCCTACCCGATCTATCTAACGGCGCTCGTTGTTTTGAGCACGAATGTTAGACGGGCTGGGTTCTTTTTATCAGGGCGCACATAAATAACCTTTTAGCATAAATAACCAATTTTAGAGCAGCCAACATTGACGGAAAGTTACCATATGAATACATAAAAACAGAAACAGAATATTTTCGAATGCTCAAATAATCTGTGTTCATGGTATAGTTCTTGATTATTTTAAACGTCTTATATTAATTTTGTGTGTGAATAGACTACATCAGTTAACCTAAAGTATCATTAATACCTTATGTGAAACTACTCGTCATTTAATCAGAGACTCTTACAGGAGTACTAAGCACCAATAAATATATGGCACTCATATTACTCCGCCCACTTAAAAATATTTTATATTATTCATTGTATTATTTGTCTCCTCAAAAGTATTGGGGTAGACTTATACATAAATCACACAATAGGTTTAATACCCGCTGAGGCGGCCATTGCAGTCTAAGGCGTCTCAATATACTGGATTGCTAGTGATGAAGAGGACGGGTTTCAAAGCTTGGATCGATGCAATAAGGGTAATTTTCAACACGTGATTAATGTTTGAGATTTTTCCACTCCTGCCCCTCACTAATGCGGATTTCTTCTTCTAAACAACCTGCTTAGTTTTCAAACCCTAAAATATGTCTTTTATTTATTTGAGATATTCAACGTGTACTTTCTGAACCGACTGATTATATCAAAACACGAGAATTTCTATGAGCGAGAGCGAAAGGGCCTACCAATTTTGCTGGAAAAGTTATTTTACCATACCTTCCAGGTTCCTTTTACATGCCACAATTGTCATTAGACCGGTGGCTTTACTTATCCTCCGTAGAAAGTTGTGCTACGGATTTTTATCGCTCAACATAAATACATCAACCCTGGCTGGGTTTGAACCCCAGAACATCGGATCTTGAGGTGAACACTTTACCACAAGACCGCCGAGGTTGAACATTAGTTAGTTATAATCCTGCTGTTAAACTTGTTTTTCTAAGTTTATTTTGTTCTTTATTGAATGGCTCAATCACCCTTTTCAAGTAAAATGTTAATTACTATGATATTATGTTTTGATATAAATGTCAAATAATATAAAACAAAATTAGTTTACTTTCTAAAAGTTGAATATTCTACAAATAAAAAATCTACAATAGATTATACTTGGTAAATTACAATTAATTTTGCATGTTAATGTATCAGCCCAAACATCCATATAATTTTGTTTATATGGTATAGTGTCATAAAACCCGCCAAGTAATATCCACAAATTTTACGTTGATGAACTAAGGATGAGAAAGGGTGAATCTTAGAGAATATGCACCCGTAATTGCGTGTAAGTAAAGTGGGAAACCATTTAGTAAAAAAAAACACCTTCATTACACCCGGCTTACCACTACGTTCCCAGCTAACTGGGACAAATGAAACTGTTACCTCAGTCCGCATGACCACCTATATTGTTAGATACATGTTTCACCGCATTGGGTCTTCTTTACTTTCCCAACCATGGCGGTAAACTGACCGACCTTACTGCCAAATGTGGAAGCGGCTCTGATAGATGGTTGAGATAAAAATAAGTGCGCCAAGATTGTGCTAGATTGACTTTAATAACGTAGGAAAGAAAGTTTTAAGCTCCTAACAGTTTTTAAAATGGATAAAATTGTCACTGCTACATTTTTACTTTGCTTGATTTTTTTATTATTCAGTGGTGTTGAATTTTTTTTTTTAATAAACGAACTAAGGGTTTCATCATTTCGCAATTTGTCGTTTCCATTTCTTCTCGCCTACGCACCGGCAAGCCCAGTTCACCTCGGGTTGGACCCCTGTGCTTCAAACATCCTCTTCCCCCCCTTTTTTCCCCTCGGGGTTGTTCCCTTCCCCTCTTTACCAAGTAAATGACGAGAAACTAATTATACTCACACACGCCGTCAAACACACGAAATGTTAGCCTCGGTGGGTTTTTGTTTTTACAAGGGGGTTGAAATCTAGGTTCCGATGGGCGTCATATGCTCGAGTTGTAGTTACATTCAAAAGAAATTAAAAGAGTCAAAAAAAAGTTTAACATTTTGATGCGCAATTTTCTTATGAAGGTTTACTTCAAACACAAAATTGTTTTAACAGTGGATTTAGAAACAAGAGTATCCTAAGGCAGTAAAAATACGAGGAATGTGCTAAGATTCGTACACCTCGCCTTCATTTCGTAGATCTCCAATTTGACTTTATTTCTAAAGCTAAATTCCAGATTATTACTTACGAAGCTTCGCCAATAAAAAATAAAATATTTCAAGTTAAGATGCATTCTTATGTTTAATTTTTTTTTTTTGTAATTTTGTGCTGTTATATACGTCCAATATAGCATAAACAAAAATGTAATATAATAATTAAATTACCTGTTGCTATAATATAAAAACTTATTAGATTGGGACGAAATATGTTCATAATGATTGCAATATAATATATTGTAAATTATGTTTAATACCTCAAGTTATATAACCATGCGATGCATGATATTTTTCCATTTAAAAAAAATCCGAACTTCAATTCAACTACGGAAATATTAATTTAATCCATTCGCGTTTCGAGTTGAAAAAGTGGATTTCTAGCAACCCTAATAAGTATATTGTCAGGTAATAGACATTTATTATGATAGTATTTCATAGCTAATGGGATAGAACATACCCACTTAGACAGGAAATAGTTTACCGTAAAATTGAACAGCTATAAACGCGCACTTTATAATTACATATCATATCAGCATACGACTTACAAACCAACTTAACACAGGACAAAATGCCCAACTACTACAAATCCAGCCCTACGCCTAGATACTTAAGGTGTTAGTGTTAGGAAACGCGAGTTAAGCTCAATGTTTTAGCAGTTTTATAGCCAAACATTTTGGCTAAAATAAATAAAATATTTCTCAAATAGAAACATTGTTTAGTTAGTTTTTTTCACACGGAGGTATCTATCAAGGGTGTCCTGGAATTTAATGACAACTTTTTCTCTTCATTTAAAAAGTTTCTCATCTAATGCCGCTATGTTCATGACATATATTCAACAACGGTTGATATCACCATATAAAAAAAATCCTGTTTCTACGGGTTGATTTATTTAGGCTAAAAAAAAGTTTTACTATCAAAATTGCAATAACACTGACTTGTACTCGCGTCTCTAACACTCCCACCTTAATAGATGAAAAAAAAAAAAAGACGGACCACTACACAAATACAACCTTACTCATCCTGAATCCCTTAGTTAAATTAGTACATAGGCGTATAACCCTAACGGGTAGTAAGACGTGGTGCTAAAAAGAAGTGTCTACTGCTTTGCGTCTTACTGCCCGACCGGATGAACCACATATTTTCATAACGGGGTAGCGATAATGAAGTTCGATTGCAAAATAAGTCTGCCCGAATTTGCGTGGAGAAAGAGTGGGAAACCCTGAAGAAAATATAAAATACTTTATTTATTCCTTCGGGTTCGAAGCCTGACATCTCCCTCAACGACAAACCAGTTCATAATAGACTGATACCTTTTTATGCTGGCCTACCTATGTGGATTATTTTTTTCAAATAAAGAAAACTTATTACATATTAAATGGTGGTTTGTATTAAACTGTAAGTAGATCCTAGTTGTAAATTACTTATATTTTCAACGCGTTTTGGTACCCGTTTGGGTTATACGCATACACTAATGATTATGCTGGTGTAATATGGATGAGTAAGGTAGAATTTTATAGGAAATGTACCCGCATTTGCGTAGAGGGAGATTGGGAAACCGTTTTATAAAAAAATACCCTCAGTAAAACTGATCTCTATATCATCGGTAATTCGGTTTAACACGAGAGTGATGAGTTAGACCATTAGTCCACTGAAGTGGGTCTAGTTCATCGTCCAAAAAAAAAATGGAGGGTCTATACTTCCCTTAATTCCTCTTAACCTTTATTGGCTGTACGCACGAAGTCTCCTCATCATCGGTTTTCCTGCCACTGTCGTCGTTGAATGTCGAACTTCCGGGAGTGGGCAGAAATGAAATTCCAAACATGTCCTCAAAGTTTGAGTTCTTAAGGGACTCTTCATTTACAACAGTTGCCACAAACTATTTTGCTGTACGGGTTTGGTACAGATCGGTTCAAAACTTTGTTCACGTCTACTTGTTCTTAGCTTCACAAGCGTGAAAAAACAGAATTCAAAATTGATCATATTAATAACTAATCTATATCTGTCATTAATTTTCAAAAGTATATGAATTTTTTTTAAATGACTACTACCATCACAACATATCCATCCATTTTATTAGTATTATGGTCCTATATGTTTTATCATTTGAAATAATAATAGCTCTACATTTTTGATTGGATTTATTCTTTTGAGTGGAATAAAGACTCATAGTCAAATTATTAATATCTGGAAAGAGCCTTCACTTCTTTCACTTCTTTTGTTTCCCTGTTTTGTTTTGTTTTTCAGATTATCAATATATAACTCATGAAAGTCTACTAAAAATTACCTAATATAAAATTGTATAACATCTTATTTGTCCTTTTTTTTTTATAAATATGTAAATCCAAATTGGACTAACGTAAAGACAATACATTACATTAACAACTCTTATAGAGTAGGGAGGAAGGTAGAGGTTTAGAGTAAATGTATCTGCATTTTCATGGAGGGAGAGTGGTAAACCATTAACGAGGGAGAAAAAAGTACACCTGACTGGGATTCGAACCCCGATATTTCCTACACTGGCAAACCAGTATAGCGTGAGAATGACGCATTAGACAATGCGACCACCATTGAGGTTTTTTACCAATTTTTGTTATCACCACGTTTTACTACCTGTTCAGGTTATACGGATATATGATAATTACGTTGATGGCGTAGGGATGAAGAAGGAAGCATTTCAGAGGTAATAACACCCTTAGTAGACCCGACCGGGATTTGAATCCCGATATCTACGTCATCAGAATGCCAGTCTAAGACGAAAGTGACGCCTTAGACTATTCGGTCACTGAAGTGGGTTTATCCAATTATTAAATAATCAAGTAGCTAGGTATGGGTGTAATGTTAGGCTACTGTCCCAAGATGAACTAATTTGTAAGTCTTGGGATGTTGTAGTGTGTATGCTTAAAAAGTCCATGTTTATAACGCCAACTTTTAAAAAAAATTAAAAGTAGTTTACATTTTTTAAGTCGCTCTTTGCTGTCCTAGTTAGCATTTCGAGAAGTCATGACGTCATATAAAAAGGGTTGAGGCAAAGGTATCGTTAATCATGAGACGCTGAGAGAAGCAGGACCCCGGCGTCGGTCGATACCACCCTCCCTACCCCCTGGTCTCCTTCTACCCGTTCTCCCCCCCCCCCTCCAACCGCTTTTTCCGCCCTGTTCGTTTCAGTATCATTGCGGTTTCTCCCCCTACTTTCCGTCTCTCTCTCTCGCGAGCTTTTATAATTGAATAGCACATAGACCAGTTACGCCCTAGCCCTAACTTTCCCTTATATGACCAGCTGTAGTTTAAAGTCAGCTGTTTCCATAAGAACAGCCGTAGATCTAAACGAACTCTCGAATTATTATTATTATTTGCGGTATTAAACCTGCACTTACCGAACCGACTGATTTTATCAGCACACGAGAGTTTCTATGAGCGAGAGCGAAAAGGGACAAATAATGTTTCCAGGAAAGGTATTTTCACATACCTTCCAGGCTTCTTTTACGTGCCACAGTCGGCTTGGAACCGACGGCTTTACTTACCCTCTAAAGGAGGCTGTGCTACGGATCTTTATCGCTCAAGAACAATCCTCGACCCCGGCTGGGTTTGAACCTATGAACATCGAATCCTGAGGCGAGCACTTTACCTCAAGATCATTGAGGTCGTCAATTCATGAATTAAAAACCGCTATGTCTTTGCGAACTATTGGTATCGTTATTATTTATTTCGTGCATTCATGTCCGTTCGCTCTATTTTAATTTTTTTTGTATTAAAAACAAAGACCATTAACGGCTCATTCTAAGGAGTAAGCATTTATAAGGTTGTTTAGAAATGGTCAAAAGCCATCACAAAGAAAACATCCTTATTTCTTCACTATTCATCAGACGTAAGTCTTACATACGACCTGAAACTATCATTTTGGAAGATATTTTTATTACCACGTGCTTAGAGTGGCCACACAGTCTAAGGCGACACTCTCGTGTTAGACAAGACTTCCGATGACAGGGAAATCGGAATTATAATTCAGGTCGCGTGTACTGAGGGTGGTTTTCCCTGAACGCCACCACACTATCCCTCCACGCAAATGCGGGTGTACTTCCTCTAAATTCAACCTTCCTTATACCTAACTCAATAGAGTTATTAGTACATATGTTTATAACCTGAACAGGTAGTAAGACGTGGTGCTAAAATAAGTATTAATACCTACCAAATAGTACTCATACACTAGTGAAGTTCTATCAATGTTGGCCACGCAAAAAGAGCAAGTTGATATTTTATAAAAGGTACTTCTTGTGAAAATTGGATTGTATTTGCGGTTGAAGACGAAAGGAACATTTGATCAAAGTGACAGGTTTTATTCTCATAAACAATTTTTTTTAAGCGCAACGTCCTACTCACCGTTTAGGTTATACACTTATGAACTAATTACTCTAATGGTTTGAGGGAATAGGAAGCTTATATTATTAAATGTACCAACCTTTGCGTGGAGAGAGCGGGAAACCATTTTAGGAAAACCACCCTCAATACACTCGACCGAGATTTGAACCTCGATATCCCCAACATCGGCAGTTTAGTCTACTGCGAGAGTAGCGCGTTAGACCATGTGGCCACCGAACCGGCTCATTTAAATTTAATCTTTGAGAAAAGCATGTAAGAAAATAGTGAAGTTGTGAGGGTCCCAATAATAATATTCGTGCGAGTTCACTGCGGGAGTGTGGCTCAATTTTTAAAATCTTATAAGGAATCTTTGGCAAAGAAAATAAAAGTTTAGTTGCACTTATTGAAGGGAATACATATTGACCTGCCAAAATACCTAACGAAATATAAATATAATTATAAATTGATATTCTAAACACTTTAAACAATTAAGAGAAAGAATGCTTGATAGTTTTGAATCTCATTTGAAAAAGTCATTAGAGCCACTAATGCAAAATTAATTTAATTTTTTTTCCTGACCTTAAATAATTTAAAATCAAGACAACAATGCAATAATATAATATAATATTTGGCACCGCGTCTTACTACCCGTTCGGGTTATACGCTTAAGTACTAATTACTCTAATGGATTAGGAATTGGGAGGGTTGAATTTAGAGGAAGTGAACCCGAATTTGCGTGGAGGGAGAGTGGAAAACCATTTAGGAAAAACCACCCCCAGTTCACCCGACCGAGATTCGAACCTCGATCTCCCCGTCCTCGGCGGTCGAGCTTAACACGACAAGCGCGTTAGCCAACTACGCCACCGAGGCGGGTAACAATGCAATAAACATTCAAAATATTATTTTACTGCTAGGAAAAATCGGCCTCGTGTTATAGTTGTCAGACTAGACCTAGAGGTCCCGGGTTCGATGCCCGGCTGGTAATCTCTCGAAAGGGGAATAATTCCCATGGGTACCACGATTTGGTTAATTAAGGCTTAACTTTGGTTAAAACCTTCATTGGCTTTACCTCATCATATTCACTACCATCCCCTCGTCTCATCGGGACATGGAAAGAACCTCCACGGAAAGGATGTACGATTAGTACATTCGACGTTCTTTAGGCAACAGTACATTAGTACTGGCTGATCCTTCTGCAAACTGAGCTACAGATTGATGTAACCCAACACGCCATTATTATAATATTATTATTGCTAGAAGAAACTATCAACCCAGTCGCTATTTGATTATTTTAGCCGTAATTTCTACTATGAAAAAAAAAAGCTTGGTTTAGCGGAGTGTAAAATTCTAAGTTGGGAACACTGGAATAGGGGTATCGAAGTCCTTTAGATCTCCTAACAACGTCAGGTCCACGGCAGACAAATGGAACCGTACGGCAGACCGGGCCCTCCTCGATGACGAGGATGCGGAACGGACCGTCTGAGCCCGACGATAACGCGAGCCGATGTGATCTCATTTCACGGCCTCTTGAACGTCAAAAGATATTACCGTATCCTCTGGGAGTTCCTGCCTGGGTGGTTTGGGTCGTTCCGTTTTAGCAGCGCTGTCTACTATTATCATAACCGGCATGGCTCGAGTTGTATTGCTCTATGGCCGACACCAGGCTGGTCGTGCGATAAACCCCTCCCTCTGTTGTTAAGAGGGAGAAGGGGGTACATCATACCGGTTTCATCTTTGTGTGTCCCCTATAACCGTATTATCAGGTTAATCCTTTTATCTTCCATTGGTACATTTATTACCAAGGCTACCCGCGCCGGTGTGGCACGTGGAATTTGATCAAAATTGGCAAAACAAATTTTTACTATAAAACTACATTTTTTATGTTTATTTCTCTAGGTAAAATATACTTAACTTGTATGTAGATTTATATGATCGTATTTACGATTATTTGTTTTGTTGATAGTAAGTGATTATAAATTTTGGAAAATGATAAACGTTGACCAAACCGTGTCTGTACTAGAGTATAACGCGCACACAAATTGAAGCAACACTGTAAAAAAAACACTTTTATTAAATCAAGGAAGCATTAAATATTTTTGGCCGTTAAAATCTCAAAAAATAAATTTTTAGCAACGTCACGTGACATTTGTATCTATCTTCATCTTATTACCTATATTTTATCTACCTTATCTATATATTTATCCATATATTAATAAAATGAAGAGTCTGTGTCTCTTTCATGAGTGTTGCGTAATATCTACCGCACACAGAGGTCTGAAATTTAAAAATTAATAGACCCCGTGCATGAAAATGTGCATCTCGAAGCCGGAATTTTAATATTTGGATTTGATTTTTTTTTATTAATTAAAAATTTGTTCGGAAGAAATAAAATGAAGACATTTATTTTTCTGTTTGTTTGAAGCAATCCATTGCTAGTATGAAAATTAAACACTGGTAGTCCTAAATACAAAGCTTTTCAGAAGCAGAGTCATAATATAACTTTAAATACTATTGTAACCATTCATAACACAACGGTAAAGACACGTCAGAAATGAACTTTCAGAATCATCTTACCACCTTAGTTCAATCGATAGTACGCCTGACTACTGAGTTAAGGGTCCTGGGTTCAACACGTATCATGGCCGAAACGTTTGTTATTGGTTAAATTAGGGCTTTCCTTTTCATAGATATGAATTTAACAGCCAGGGACTGGGTGTTTTCTATCCTAGAATAAAGCTAGTTTGTAAGTCATGCTGATATGATCAGTTGGTTCAGAAATTGCGCGTTAATTATTTAAAGTAAAAAAATATATAAACGTATGTTTTTGTTGTAAACATTGAATAATTTTTCCTCCTGTATCATTTGTATTATTTCTTAGTTATTGATAATATTTACCAAAAATGACAGCTGCAGATCGCATTATTTGAATTCTGAATAAAAATAATAGTTTTAGTAAATTTTACAACGCTCACAAACCGTTCTATAGTGATAACTCTATGGTATGCGGCTGCAATCGAGATATACCGAGCGGCCGCCACCGTTAGCGATGATAGTGCCAACATTTGCGGATAAAAGGTGTCATGTGGTCAGCACAACGCGTCCTCCGGCCGTTATCATAGTTTTCTAAATCGAAGCTGCTACTTATTTATTCAAATAGCTAATTTGTCTTCATACCATGATTTTGGTTTAAAACCCAGTTAAGAAAATGCAGATGTATTTATTTGTGGCCAACAGTCAAAGCCGTAGCAAGCCAATAATTTCGGGGGGGGGTTTGGTGAGCCCATCCCCCAATTGACGGAGGCTAGAAAAAATTCTAAATAAAAACTGTTCTAGAAGCTATCTGAAGTGTTTTTTATGGCAACACTACCCACTAACTATCGGAGGCTGGGACAAATTCTAATTATTAAACGGCTCTAGAAGCTCTCTAAAGTGTTTGTTTATGACAACATAACACCATAAATGCCGAAGGCTAGAAAAAATTCTAAATAATAAACACCTCTGGAAGCTCTCTGAAGTGCTTTTTATGGTAACACAGCCCCCTAATTTGTACTTGTACCATAATTTTGATATTGTTTGAACATAAATAAAGCCATATATATTTTGTTCATAAAATTTCGGGGGGTTTGAACCCTGAAAACCCCCCCCCCCCCAACTACGGCCTTGCCAACAGTGATAATATTTTACTATATTATTTGTGTGATTTTGTATGTATTGATAATATCTATCAAAAAGAACAGCTGCAGAAAACATTACTCGATGTATAAATATATTAAAATTGTTTTAGTAGCTTTAGTAAGACGACAGACCTAGCACGCTGGAGGTGGAAAATATATGGCTTAAATAAAAAAAACTGACCCAGACCACAGGATAGGATCGGTAATGAATGTAAAATAGTTTTAGTAACTACCAGATACGGTTATTCATACCAAAATCGTTGTATATCTACAGTATTCTTAAAAGGTCTATCTTAAATTCCTTCACCTAATGAGAAATCAAACTTAATATCAATCACATGATTGAATTAACACACACAATATTTGCACCTCTTTCTTTTTCATTTTGAAGGGATGGAGTCAGTAAAAAACTTAAAGAGGGATGAAAAGACCTTTTTTTTTTAAAAAAAAAGGATGGGGTGGGGGTGAAAGACTTTGAAGAGAAAGAACGATTGAGTGAACGAACGATTAGTTTGCACACAAAGAGTGTTCGTGATGTCGAGATGAATTGGGTGGGACTCTAGTTGAACGTGTGATTGAAGGGGAAGAGGGACACAGCTATGGGTGGAGTGGGGGGGGGGGGGGGGGGAGAGGAGGTTTGGTAAATGCCTCTGGAAGAGGGAATTGAAAGGAGGGCTTGAAGAGATGCCATCTATACTCACACCGTTATAGAAAGAACCTTTAAGAAAAAGAGACAAGATTTAAAATATTTACACAAGTCATTTAAAGAAGTTCGTCATATTTATCTTATAGCTATCAAAAGTGGTAACAGCAGGTATGCGTTCAATCCGAACGTATGGTAAGACGCGATGCTAAAAAAAACTGTTTCCATTACTTACTGTGAAATAAAATTTAATAACCTTTTAAAATAGTGGTTAAGTTCGTCTAAAGGCAATTTTAATATGATACTTTTTTTACATCTATTACTGTTTCCAGCCAGTGAAAGTCTCTTATTCAAGCTATATATTTTCCACTGCCAGATTGTTAGGTATGTTGTAGTTTAATATGCCTTATAATCTAACTTAAGACTAGGACAGTCACAACATCCAGCCCCCAGTCATTAACTCATCATTTTGAAAGGGTAAACCCACATTTTACCATTGATACATTTTTCAGCCATGCCGGGAATTGAATCCGAGACCTTTAGCTAAGGATACAGACAGGATGAATATTTCTCTAATAGAATAATAATGTATAGTAGTAAGAATAAGAACTATAACTGACAGTTATGAAAGTTCATAAACTGCTTAAATATATTATTCAGACGTCAAGCCATGTGATCTTCACCTGTCAATTTTGGCAGATTATATCAATACCTATAAAACACCACTAATAATGCAGTAAAATGTTATTATTGAAATCAAAATAAAAAGTGTGTATTTTTTTAAAAGGTGCTTCCTTTTAGAATCCTACTATAGATTGCTTGCTATGAAGAGCTTGGACTGGAACGACACCATTGTATTTACAGAGTTAAAAAGAACTCATTAATCAACTTTAAAAAACCTAAGAGATGGTTGTTGTTAAGGAAATACTGCAAATTTTATCGGTTTTATAACTGCGTGAAACCCACACCGATGAACACGCGGATAAGGGTGTCAGTCTCGTATTGTCTTGTGTGCCGGTGACGGAAAGGTCTGGGTTTGAATCCCATCTGTAATTATTGAGGCTGGTATTTCCTAAATGTTTTCCCCCACTCTCGCTCCAAGCAAATTTGGGTACATTTCCTCTAAATTCTATCTTCCTCATCTCCATACTGTTTGCGTAAAATGTGTGTATAGCCGGATGAGTAGGGATCATTTACGGTCCTCAGGGCGGAAGTGACGTCATAATAGTGGGGTGGGTAGTTTTTGGGATAGGGCCTTATACATAGGTACGGTTTTCAGGGCAGAGAGGGGAAGGTAGGGGAGGTATCGTGATGATGTGTTGATGTAGGAGGTGGGGTGGGATGGTGGTGGGTTGTTGGTGGGGGGTTGAGGGTTTATAGCTCGCGTGTGTTGGATGGTTCTGCGGGGGGTGGGGTTGGCAAGCGACGTCGACCGCGGGAGGGTGTTTTCTCTCTCTCTCTCTTTCTCTTACAGGGAAATTAGGAATGAAGAGGGGAGGGGGGTGGCAAGCTCTTTCGCGGCGGCGACCGCGGGAAGGGTGTTTTCTCTCTCTCTCTCTTTTTCTCTTACAGGGAAATTAGGAATTAAGAGGGGAGGGGGGTGGCAAGCTCTTTCGCGGCGGCGACCGCGGGAAGGGTGTTTTCTCTCTCTCTCTCTCTCTCTCTCCTCTCTCTCTCTCTCTCTCTCTCTCTCTCTCAAAACAATACATAAATATATTCCGTACAGTGGGTGTTATTATAAAATCTCTTCCTCTATCCTTTTTTATATATATCTTCCATACACTGATTATTATAAATCTTAAAAGGATACTCTCTATCTCTCTCTCTCTCTCTCTTACAAGGAAATTAGGAATTAAGGTTAAATAGTATGGATTCTTTAAAACAATACATAAATATATTCTGTACAGTGGGTCTTATTATTATAAAATCTCTTCCTCTATCCCTTTTTTTATATATCTTCCATACAATGATTATTATAAATCTTAAAAGGATACTCTCTATCTCTATGTATTCTCTCTCTCTCTCTCTCTCTTACAAGTAAATTAGGAATTAAGGTTAAATACCTTCTTTAAAATCTCTTCCTTTATCTTTTTTCATCTTTCTTAACGGGATCGTAAACTTAAATAAATAGTACAGACTCTTATTTAACGTGTATATTCTTAAGATTACGAAGATACATACATACATACATATATATTCAGTACAAAGATTATTAAAAAATAAAATTCTTTCTCTCGGAAAAAATATAAAGTCTTTTTAATCAGTGCATACGATAAATCTCTTTCTCTAAAGTCTTTCGGTGATTATAGACTTCGGTAAACACGCGCGCGCGCGCGCGAAAAGACCGACTTAGGCGCTTCACCACTTGAATAGCTCGTACTTGTCATCTCCTAGATATATCAGTCCTCGCTGTGAAGCGTTAAAGCGACTCCTGTACCTCGCACCAAAGTTTTTACCCGGAAGACGAACTCTGCCAACACAGTCTAGCGTTATGATGTTCGGCTCATCCTCCGCTTCACTGACCTCTTCATCTCCTTCTAGACGACGGACGTTGTAGGTCCGGTACTTTTCAAGTTCGGAGATGCACTTGACCCGATCGTGTTCCTCGCGCTCGATCCGATCCAACGCCGTGCACAAAGCGTCTTCCTCCTCCTGGAGAATTTGCGACTCGTCCCCTTCCTTGAGGTTGTAGACGGGACATGATGTAGAACAGCGCTCGACGGACTGACTCGATTCCCACATTCCGGGATTATGACTCCCGAGCCAGTGTATGGAAGAATCGCAGTGCTCGCTGTAGCCCTTGTCAACCGCCGCGATGTAGTATTCTAAGCCGCCGTTCGAGATCTTAATATCGCTCATGTCCTCCAGACGGTAACCCAACTGTCTAAACATATCGAATGTGAAGCGTCTCTCTACCTCGCGACCGCTTTATATGCTCGGAATGGAGGGGGACGCGCCCTCCCCTCCTTCTACACTATATCCTTCGCGTCGATCTACGAATTGTGCGTCTATGCTCGGAATGGAGGGGGACGCGCCCCTCTCCTCCTTCTACACTATATCCTTCGCATCGATCCACGAATTGTGCGTAGAGTCAAACCCTAACCATTTGACGTATACTCTATTTCCGGAACGTTTGACTATCTTCTCTACAAGGTAAACATCCGGATACGAAGTCTTTCTAAGCTCCTTACCGTAGAATCCTCCTGTGATAGGCTTACCCTTCATATCTTCGAGTAGGAAGGTCCTAGGATTAGTCTCGACGACGTTACGTATTTTAAACAGTTCGGTCGACCAGTTTGCGGTATAACCCTTTTCGAAAACGTCCTTATATTTACTGATACGGACTATATCACCCGCTTTAAATATGTTTGGTGTAGAATCCGAGATCTTGAGACGTTTATAGACTGTATGTAAAAGTCTGTCGTCCTTGACGTCTATAGGCTTCATCTTTATGGTCGAGTGTACAGTCCGGTTGTAGTCATCCAGTAAGGAATCGATCATATCTATCCATTGATATGATCCTTTAGCCGTGAACCTCCTCCACATCATGTTCTTGAGAGTGCGATTAAATCGTTCCACGACACTAGCCTTGACGTTGCTGTATGTAGAATAGTGATTGATTCTCTTTCTCTTCATGAGTGTTTTGAATTCCGCGTTGTAAAACTCTGTCCCATTATCCGTTTGGAGATGACGAACGGGAGGTAAACCTTTGCCGGTCACCTTGTCGAGGAGGAGAGCCATTGCGGTGCTGACATTCTTACCCGTCTTAGTCTTGACAGGTGCGGCCCAAGCCCTCTTGGAATACACGTCGATGACGGTGAGAAGGTACTTGAACCCCTTATTCGATCGGGAGTAGGGTATCATCTCCACCAGATCAGCCTGAAGGAGTTCGTTCAAGCCTCGTACGCTAACATGTCTTCGGGGGAATCGTCGTCTTGCAGGACGATGAAGTTCGAGTGCAATCCCCCACTTGACGGTGGACATGATTATGATAAAATACCGATGAGATGAATGTCTTTATACGATAATTCCAGCCTCGCGTTGTTCCTCAATGATGGAAACGATCTCGTTCTGGTGAGCGGAATGACCGGCCTCTGTAGATGCTTGCAAGAGTCGTAATCGATCGACCAATTCGTTAGGATCGTCCCAATAGGTATAATCGATCCCTCGTCCTGTCTCCATCTTGTATAAACCGTCGCCCTCGAGCTCCTCCTCAAACATAGGTTTGATGATTAACGAATACTTTGATCCCGCGCGCATCTTGATACGGGCGTACGGCTCGTTTCTCAACCGATGCGCGTTTGTTTCTTCGAGCATAGATTTGTATACTTTCAGATCCTCCTTAGTATAATGCGCGGGTGCTCTTCTGAAGAGTAATTCTAATAGCCCTCGGGTATACGGTATCGTCATATTGTTGAGAAGTATCGTACCGTCACTCCCGTCGAATACGATACGGGTATCTCCGAGCTTGGTGGAGTTACCTTCATGGCGGACTCCATAGGTCTTATCGGAATGCGCGCGAGACGAATAAAGATAAGTATCCAATAGATGTCTGTTCTGCAATCTCTCAGGCGATACTTCTACCTCCTCAGGTTCGGGTTCAGCGAGCGCCTTCACCATCTTGCTTAGAGGATCCGTGATAGGTTTGAATGTTTCATTCACGACGTGCTCGGACTCGTGTCGGGCATCGCGTAGTTGCTTATACTTTCGTTTAATAATCTTACTCGCTTTTATGATATCCTCCGTGACCTTCGTTGACATGATGTAAGGTGCGAATGTCTCTTACGACGAAGAAACGGTTCATTATATCTAAACGTAAGTAAAACCTAATTCAACGTGTAAAATCTGAGTCGTTGTCAAGCGTTTTTCTAGCATGAAAGATATAGAGTCATCTTTGGACACCTCGAAAGGAGGATCGTCGATAATTTTAAGATTCAACAAGCAAATAACATCTTTCAAGTTCATGATCATCGTTGAAACGATCCCTGCCCTCTTGAACTTATAACCACGTTCACCCGTTAGAGCCAATTCGAAATGTCTCGTATCCTTCCTCGTAGGTTTTGAATCCAAGTAGATGTAGATGAAACCATGACTTACCGTAGAGTCTACATAAGCTTTAGGCACGGCGTCTGAAGGTAATGAAGGCGTACCTATGTTTCGTAAAACTAAGCCGCCCGCATCGTAAAGTCGATCGTTATCTACCCCCTTTACGGATAGTATACCTCTCGCTATCATATTGTTCAATTCGGTGTAAACGGTTCGTTGTATCGCGAAAGATTCCTCTAGGCTTAGCAACTTTGGACCTAAAGCGTCAAGCACCGTTTTATTATCGTTGAGACGATCTTCATGATGACGAGCCAGTTTCCACACCTCCTCCATCCCTTGATGGCTACTCTTCTCAAAGTTGGCATATTTTATTCGATCGTTCTCCAAATTCTCGATCAACGATTCCATCTGTCCTTTGATGGCGTCCTTGGCAGTGTTGAGAGCGAGTATCTGCTCGTTACTATGTCTCGCATCCATCCTATCGACGTAAGACTTGTTACAGACATCCTTAGATGCGATGGGCGTCTCGACGTTGACGATCCTCTTCGATCTAGCGTCGAAATACCCTTGAGAGTTTAAAGTCAGATTTCCTTCCGTCTCAACGAGAGATCTATATTTGTAGAGACTATGACCGAATTTAGATATGGACGACATGATGTCTTATCGCCTACTGAATATGCGTTCATGTCAATCATGCAATATAAAGGTATCGAAACCGTAGCGATATCGCCCTTTATCAATCTCATGATCTTTACTCAACACAAGAAAATCGTACTTGTGTTTTTTCCAACACAGCGAGCACACTTCCTTAAATTTTTGGAATGTCATATCAGTGTTCACGTGATCGTCGTAAACGTGTCTCAGGTTCGTATCGTCCATCCTGAATAGGATGAGAAGATTGGCGTTATCTCTCAACATCTGTTTCGGGATGCGCGAGTACGTCTGGCAAAGATAGAAACAGTCTATAGCCTTATGTCTGCCCATACTGAAATAAGCCTGTATATTAAACTGTTTATCGCAAGCGACGTCGTCAAAAATGAATACAGAGTCGGGTTTGGCCTCGGACGGCGTGATAATTTCCGCGTTGTCAGAATAAGGGAAATAGCCCATGCCTTCGACGAGCGAGAGAATCTTCGATAAACGTTGATACTTGGGCTGGTATAACGATTTAGAGTAAACGTACACGTTCTTGAAGCGTAGACCGTTAGGTTCCTCCAACAGACTGATCATAGCGTTAGTTTTACCGCAATTCGAAGGTCCGCAGATGATGCAACGGATAGTATCAGGCAACAACGTGCCGTGTCTCTGAGGTAAAGCTCTACCTGCATCGTGATCGTTGTTGCGTACAGTTAAAGAGTCTGTCTGTTTCTCGAGCCGCATGTCGACTAGTTCATCTATATAATGCACGCACCTATATAAATAGGAATCAGTACGTGTCATGAGGCGAAGAAGAGGAGGGGGTTGTTGGATAAGATAATCAATAATCTGCCGTTTGAGCTGCATATCCCCGGATACCAGTATTGCGGGCCGGGAACAAAGTTGGATAAACGATTGAAACGAGGCGATCCCGGAATAAACGTGTTAGATCGATACTGTAAAGAACACGATATCGCCTACTCCAAGGTGAAAGATCTTGCAGGACGTCATACCGCAGATCGTGAACTTATCGAGAAATCGTGGAAAAGATTGCTCGCACCTGACTCGAAGTTGAACGAGAAAGCCGCCGCGTGGGCTGTCGTCAACGCGATGAAAGCTAAAGTCAAGATGGGTTCCGGTCTAAAGAAGAAAGCTCGACGTCGTCAACAGAGTGCTACTACTACTACTACTCGCCGTAAGAAGAAGGGTGGAATTCTACCTATACTACCTTTGATCGCAGCGCTTGGAGCCGTCGCCGGAGGAGCTGCGGGAATCACGAAGGCTGTACAAAGTGCGAAGGCGAATACGAAACAATTGAACGAGGCTCAGAGACATAATCGCACGCTCGAGGCTATCGCCATGGGGAAAGGAATGTATCTACAACCTTACCCGAAAAAAAAATGACTACCTAAACGTGCCCTTACTGAAACGGATCTGCGCAAGTACGCTAGCAAGTTAAAAATCCACTTTTTTAGGGGAGTATTTGCGAGGGATGCTTTACCTAGCAGCCCCCCTTGGAGGATAGAGAGCGGCATCATCAATCTTGATAATGATAGTGGTAAGGGTACACATTGGGTGGCGTATAAGAAAAACGGCGAGCGGGCGGATTACTTCGATAGTTTCGGTGATCTAAGGCCGCCACTCGAACTTGTTCGATATCTCGGAGGAATACCTATCACCTATAATCATACGCGCTATCAAGAGTACGGAACCGTTTTATGCGGCCATCTTTGTTTAGCTTTCCTTAAATACTCGCGCTGACGTTCGATCTTAGTAAATATGTCTATGACACTTACACTGACGGGTCAGAGTTCGAATCTAACTGAGAACTACTTCCCGCATATCCTGCTCGGAGAAGAGAATCGCGAAGAAGAATGGTTCATCGGACTGATCAATCTGGCGACGTTCAATTCCATACCGAACATCGACGAACGTAATAATAAATTTTATTGTGACGGTAAAGAGTATACCGTCCCTCCGGGTACCTATGAACTTGAGGCGTTGGACAGATTCTTGCGAAGAGAAGTCTCGAGTAACGTAAAGCTCTCGATTATCGGTGACCCTAGCACTTTAAAGAGCTATATCACTTGCAATAAACCTATTGACTTTACCCGGTCTGGCACGTTCGCATCCTTGCTGGGGTTCGACTCCGTCGTACTTCCCGCAGGGAAGACGCACATATCTACCAATACCGTGAATATTCTTCACGTGAATGTGATCCGCGTAGAATGTAGTCTCGCTAGCGGGGCTTACGTCAACGGAGAACCGAGTCATACCTTGCACGAGTTCAGCATGACCGTCCCGCCAGGCTATAAGATAGTGGAAGCGCCGAACAATATCATTTACCTTCCGGTAACGAAGCGAGTAATAGAGTCTATCGCAGTACGACTTATCGACGAACGAGGAGATATCGTCAACTTTAGAGACGAAACGATATCGCTACGTATACATCTGAAACGAGTCGGTGGGGATGGGACTCGTACTAGATAAAACGAGACGACGTCATCTTCCTCGAAACATTGAGAGAAGAACAGTGAAAGTGTTAACACCTACAAATAAACAATATTTAAGACGTCTAGGCTACTCGTTACGAAAATAATGGATGACGCCGTGGACATTCTGAACATTGGAGACTCCGCCGCTTTCGATACGGCCTTGACCAGTTTCCAGTATCATTCCTACGCCTCGTATATTCCCGGACCGTTAGCTAATGGGAACGAGCTTAGGATATCTATCCAACAAGAAGGACTGTACACGTTACCTCACCGTTCTCTACTACATATCAAAGGACGACTACTTTTGAATACGGGAGAACCCGGAAGTACTTCAAGGATTGTTAATAACGGAATACTGCATCTATTCTCAAGAATCGCCTATGAGATCAACGGGATAGAGATTGATCAATCGAGAGATGTAGGCATTTCGACTCAGCTTAAAAACTATCTATCTATAAGGAACGGTGAGCAGACTCATCTTTCAAACGCGGGTTGGAGATTTGAAGGAGTTCACGTGCACGCGGAAACAGGCATCTTTGACGTATGCATCCCTTTACGTCTCATACTAGGATTCGTCGAAGACTATTCTCGAATACTAATCAATGCGAAACAAGAACTGGTGCTAGTTCGTTCGACCAGCGACAACAACGCTTTACAAAGAGCGCCTCCTCCCGTCGCGGAGACACTCTCTAGGATCGAGTTAAGTAAAATATCTTGGCTTGTACCGCATATAAAGACTGACGATATCAATCGTCTCAACCTGCTTAATTTCATCAAGAGTGGAAGGATCATCGAGCTACCTTTTCGTACTTGGGAATTGTATGAGTACCCTAACGTACCTACTTCTAATCAGCATGATTGGACTGTGAAAACGTCAACCTTGCTGGAAAAACCTCGTTACGTTGTTTTCGCTCTTCAGATTGGACGGAACAATACGACGGCTGCAGATAGAAGTATTTTCGATCATTGTAATTTACGTAATGCTAAACTCTATCTAAATTCTATCATGTACCCTTATGAGGATATGAACTTGGACTTTAGACAAGATTCCTTCTCGAAATTATACGAAGACTATGCTAATTTCCAGACTTCGTACTACGGAACGAGCACCTCTTTACCTTTACTTGATCCTTCTCATTTCAAGTCTCACGCACCCGTCGTCGTGTTCGATGCCAGCCGACAGGAAGATACTCTCAAGGACGGTATGGTGACGTGTCGTATAACGTTCGAGACGGAGGAAAATATCCCTGCAAACACCAAGGCGTTTTGTCTCATCATACACGATAGAGTAGTCCGCTATAACCCTTCAAGCAGCGACGTTAGCAAGATGACATCATAAATGACGCATCATCGTTTTCATCTTGATCAGTATGTTGATCGACGTGCAAGGATACTCGATTGATGAGAGAGTATTCATATTCAAGGAGGTGAGCGTTCTACATTTCGAACCTTTTGACGAAGCAAACTACAAGTTCCTTCCTCCGTTCAAGATCGACGACCTCTCCGCATCGAGCAGGAGGAATGTAGATTGGGTGACCGACTATTATCACGGACTATCTTGGTACGGCGGAGAAGTACAGTACTCGAATCTTCGTTCTATCATGATTTCTCATCTAGAGCGGTACGCATCGCGACTATCAATCTATATTAAAGGAACTGAGAAGATTACTTGGCTACAGAGTGTCATCGGCGCCGATAGTGACAAGTACGACTTTTACGAGCTAGGCAATCTCGGTTGCCCTTCTCTGAGTAAGCTTAAAAATCTGTACAACGTAAACAAGTGTTCCACTCATTCCGGTACCGTCTACTCGTGCGCCACAGAAAATGTCCGACTACTCCAAGAATGGTTTAAGAATTTTAAGTCTGATCAGCCAAAACTTTTGCGATCTGACCAAGAGTGCGATGCGGAACGATACGGGTTCGGTTATTCCAGCATTGCTTCATATGATAGCCTTGATAAACGAGTATAAAGAGTACATCGATTTCGATAAGTTATCATGTTTCTGCGGTCAAGATGAGGTTGACACGGTCAGACGGAAGAAAACTGCTGGCACTTCTAAACGTACGCTCGGAAAGAAGAATAAAACTTCTGAGAAAGCGATCGAGGAGCCTACGAAGAAGAAGCTACGAGACGAGTTGAAGGATGCGTAACTATCGAAACTCTTGAACGAGTGCTTTAAGTCAGAGACAAATAGATCGAAAAGGTTTTTCTTAATTTTTTCATCGATCTTTCTTGGATACTCCCTAGCTTGTAATGTATCAATTATTACTTTGTATTTAATCAATTAGACAATAAGTATAGGAAAGAAAGTCTCAAACTTTTTTCATTTATCCTTCTTGAATACTTGTAATATATTAATCATGTTTTTTAAAGATTATTACTTTGTAAAACATTTTTTAATCAATTAGAGTATAAGTCTAGGAATCTATAAAAAATTATTCTTTGGAAATAAATGTATAAGTCTAATCAATCTTTCTTGGATACTCCCTAGCTTGTAATGTATCAATTATTACTTTGTATTTAATCAATTAGACGATAAGTATAGAAAAGAATGCCTCAAACTTTTTTCATTTATCCTTCTTGAATACTTGTAATGTATTAATCATGTTTTTAATGATTATCACTTTGTAAAACATTTTTAATCAATTAGAGTATAAGTCTAGGAATCTATAAAAAATTATTCTTTGGAAATAAATGTATAAGTCTAATCGATCTTTCTTGGATACTCCCTAGCTTGTAATTTATCAATTATTACTTTTGAATTTAATCGATTAGACGATAAGTATAGGAAAGAATGTCTCCAACTTTTTCATTTATCCTTCTTGAATACTTGTAATGTATTAATCATGTTTTAAAGATTATTACTTTGTAAAACATTTTTTAATCAATTAGAGTATAAGTCTAGGAATCTATAAAAATTTATTCATTGGAAATAAATGTATAAGTCTAAGAATGTAACAAAACTTTTTTTTAAATAAATGAATTAACGATTATTACTTTGTTCGTATTCTTTAGATAGAGATGTATAAGTCTATGAATCTAAAAACCTTTTATTCTTGGAATATAAGTCTTAGAGGAGAGGGTGTATTTAATCAATTAGACGATAAGTATAGGAAAGAATGTATCAAACTTTTTTCATTTATCCTTCTTGAATACTTGTAATGTATTAATCATGTTTTAAAGATTATTACTTTGTAAAACCTTTTTAATAAATTAGAGTATAAGTCTAGAAATCTATAAAAATTTATTCATTGGAAATAAATGTATAAGTCTAAGAATGTAACAAAACCTTTTTTTAAAAATAAATGAATTAACGATTATTACTTTGTTCGTATTCTTTAGATAGAGATGTATAAGTCTATGAATCTAAAAAAAA
This sequence comes from Timema podura, assembly GCA_033556935.1. NCBI lineage: Eukaryota > Metazoa > Arthropoda > Insecta > Phasmatodea > Timematidae > Timema > Timema podura. Next base: position 20,979,336 of record JAVRXN010000014.1, read on the forward strand.
CCTTTTATTCTTGGAATATAAGTCTTAGAGGAGAGGGAGGGTGAGGGAGGGAGGAAAGAAATAATAATAAAAAACAACACACAATAACCCCATTTAATGAATATAATGATATACTATTTTTTACACATAGATACATACTAAATTAGTATTTTCTTTTTCTTCAGTTAATAATGATAAAGTTACAGAATATGTGGTACAACATAAATATTTTCTCAAGTCTTTTAGAAGTACTAACATTTTCTTTAGACAATAGTGATAAAGGTATAGTTCTTGAATTTTTTTGTTTTCTCTTCATCATGAATATACATCGACATTAATTATTAATATTTTCTTAATCACTTACACTATAGACACTTTTTTCATAGAGACGACAGGTTAGTATCGAACAGTGGCTCTTGGAAGGAAGTAGATGCCCGCTCACTTATAGAGTAATGGTACCATGATAGAATATTAACTGTACCGAGTACTATATCTTATATCGAATAGTGATAAAGTTGTAAATCTTGAATATACATTGTTACTTTTAGAAGCACTGTATTAATATTTTCTTAATCACTAGCACTTACACTATAGACAAAATTATTTTTTTTTCATAGAGACGACGGCTCAGTATCGATCGGCGCCTCTTGGGAGGAAGTAGATGCCTGCCCACTTATAGAGTAATGATACCATGGTAGAGTATTGACTGTACCGGGTACTATATATCTTTTATCGTCGATAGAGCATAGGGCGACCCGATTGAATTTTTGAGTGTAAAGTTTGAATCCTACAGCTCTTATTGAACGAGCCTCTCTCATGACTATCGTCGCATCAGTCAGACAATTACGATAGTCCTCTAACGAAAGCGTTCTTAACGCGCTACTCTTGACCCCTTTAGCCTTGAGCGTCTCGCCATCTCCTTGTACCGCGAATGAATAGAGTTTAGGACGTAAACCTATGAATTCGGTGATGATCCGACCTCGAGTCTCATCTTTTAGTTTACCGAGCACCCCTTTATTTAGTACAGGCATCCCGTAAACATTGTCTTGTCCGTAGGCGGATGTGTCCAGGTAGTCATTAGCTAACAGGATAAGTCGCTGGTACGCATCCTCAACAGTCATGTAGTAGAGAAGTGAGTCCGTATCCGTGTATTGGAGTTTTAACGCGCCTGCCGGGAAGGCGGGAACCATAACCTGATAATGTAGACCGTACATGACTACCTTTGAGATTTCCAAAATGGCGAATCCTGCATAAATCGGCATATCAAAGTAAATCTCTTGCGGTTCCATCTCGATGATGACCAGGTTTTCCGACACGATCGTACGGTTTTTAAAGTTTGGGCTAGCTATGAGGTTACCCGCTCCAAATTTCCCTCCCCACCTGGTAGCTATCTTTATCGTACGGTAGGCCCTCTTGTTAGATATAAGACGACCGAATGCGGCATTGTTCATCAGTTTGAAAAACATGTTTTCAAACTGATTGCTCGCTTTACTCCTCATTTCCGCGTTCAGCTTGACATACGGAGCCATCCATGGCGATTGCTTGAAACTAAGAACCCTGTGGACTCTTGTCAGTTTCAATCCATTCGCCAAACATAGCTTTTAGATGACGGTAGTGAATGACGTACCTAGTCTTATCAGCTAAAGTCGTTAACAATTTCTCGTGCTTACCTACGGGTGGAATCCCCTTCTCGGGACAGAACGGCAAGTCGGAATGAGCATCGTGTACATCTCGTGGATATTCGAGATCTACCTGCAAGATATACCCCGTCTCCGCATCGTCCTCTACTTTTCGCACATCCAAACGATCAATTTCATCATCTTCGAGCCACCTGAACCCTTCAAAGGGTAGTGAGGACAGCATACTAAATGAATAGAGTCCATTCACGTCTAGATAAACAAGGTAAGACTCCGGCTTGGAACGGTCGAATGAGTCCATATACCGATTATTCGCTACAGAGTGCCGATTAGCCACAAAACATACCCCTCCTCGGATACCCTCCCTCGATGAATTGATGTATGTTCACATCATCGATTAATTCGAGCCGTACCCGCGGTTATTCTCAATAGAGCCTGGTACGCAAGACTAGGAGCTGTAAGAGACCATCCGGGATCGAGTCTATACGTCTTCATGCAGAGATCGCGAAAGTTCTCAAAGACGTCAGCCAGTAGCGTTACGTCAGTATACAGGTAGAGGTTCGAGTAGTCCCAAAGATTCTTACATCAAATAGTCGCCAAACCTCGCAAGCATGATCATAGTCTTCCTGAGCGATATGACTATCTGTGAGTGCGTTGTAAAATTTATCCTTGCTCGGTAACTGAGTCTCGTTCAGTCGCTCGAATGAATCTATATAGTCATAGGGGAACACGCCTTTACGAGTGACTAGTTTGAACCGTTCATCCTCAGGATGACACTTACGGGTGATTTTAAGTTGGTCGGGTTCAAGGTAAGATACGCATTTCTCTAGGGACGTACATAGAAAGCTGAAACTATCTATAATTTTAATCGTGATCCCTCGAAACCCGTGCCGAATATATTTCATGATTACTTTGAATCTTCCCATAGTCTCTCCAATAACCTTGACTTTTCCCGGATTGACGAGAACGCTCTCTCCCGTGAACGGATCAGTCTCTCTACGTTCGACAAGTGATTCAAGAAGGAAAAAATTGTCCGTAGCAACGCGCGTTATGGATTACTACGCTCAGGTGGCTCGGGTTTCTTGTAATTAATAATTGCATGCCGCGTGACTGCTCCCGCGATAAAGTCCCGTCAAGTGGCAATGATCCATAACGCGAATATCATCATTCGCGTAAGGCTTTTCGCATATATGACAATGAGAGGCCGTATTATGAGCATCTCTTTGAGCAAGCGTTAGTGGTGTCATCGGAACGACGGTACTATAACAATCTAGTACGCGCTTTGCTGTATCTACGAGAGCTTCAACAAATTGAATCTGTACAATCTCTTCCCGTGAAGCGTCGGTACTCTGAGAGACTATCGTCAAAATTACATTTAGTGTACATACCTACAGAATAAGCCACATGACGCTGTACATTCTCGGTATAAGAAAATTTCGGGTCGGGATCGCTCGTCTCTATCGGCACGAGTAAGCTCTCCAGGTCCGCATATACGATAAATCCTGTTTTCTCCTGATGTTTATACTGTGAGAACGTGAGGAATTTATCCTCTCCTTGAGGGAATGTACTCCTTACCGCGGCAAATTTTATACACGTATCTTTATGTTTTACAAGTTTGTTTTCGGTCAGAAAAGCGGTCAGACATCGATCGCAAAAGTACCTACGTCCCTTTCGTTAGAATTTAACGATAGTTGCGGGTTTATTAACCGGGACAGATTTTTGATTCCGCTGAAATGATATGTTCCGTTCCGTGCACTCATATCATGAATAAATGAACATGTCTGGCGCGTTCTTTAGCGCTGACGTGCACGGGAACGATCACTACTGTTTTAGAGTTGTCTGCAGTGTCAATATAAGAGTCACTCCCGTCGTGTTTCGCGGTGTACACATTAACGGATATATCGTTAAGCCTTTCGAAGCGTTCGATATACCTCATTTCGAACGGGAGCGGGATTCCATCTAGATTCAGCACATCTCGAAAATTAGGATAAGAGGATAAACGTTGAGCTTTTCCCGTCGTTCAAAGAGGCACGTCAATACGGATACGGGGAAGCAAAGTCCTTCTTCAGATTGTACATTTATCAACGCTCTACGTTTGGCTATAATTTCAGGGATTTGAACACGAGCTCCGATCGAGAAAACCGAGTTTTCGAGAAATTTATTCTCATTTCCAACGTGCCGTCATATATCCATCCCGAGTCTCTAGAAACGAACGCCTCAATCTGAGCAAGGAGTGGAAAGATCACGTTATTTTCATATAGCTCCTCCAATTTTATCAGGGTAAATATATCGCATAGAGTCGAGTTGAAATAACCCTTTCAATTCTATCTTCGGTAGGATCCTAAACTCCCCAGAAAAAGTACAATTTCCCTTTTTATCGGGTTATTTGAAAATTGATTCCTTTCCTTACGTCTTACTAAAAAACCCCGAAACGCAACGAAAAACTGAACAGGAATCCTTATAGGTAGTTTCATTGGTGAAAAATAGAGTACGTCTTTTGCGTTGGGCGACGCTTGCTCATAAGTTTTGATAGATAGTCCTAGCGGCTCCGGGTAAAGCCTAAACTGCGTAAATCCTTTTACCTAATTTTCGTGACAGGGTCATAAGTCTTTGGATCTGTACGTTTATTCGCCGCCCGAATATCAGTACGCTCGGGGTCTTAATCTGTCCGGGTATATTTCTATGTAAGCATTATAAACCTTCCCACACGAGGAGCGATATCATGTCTCAGGTTTTAAATTAAAAATTGTTCTTTAGAGGTTAATTCATCGAGGGTAACACCTAAACCGAGTCTGTCTAATACGATGAAAAGGAAATGACAGGCGAGCTCGTTTTGCCGCGGTCCTGACATGTTTCAAAATTTGCACGCAGCTCTAAGCAGGCACTACTCTCCTCGCATTATTCTCTTCATTCTGTATGGCTTGCTCTAGGACTCATCGAGTGACTCTGAGACAGCTATAAAAACAAACAAACAGGAACACCTAGTTAGTATTGGTTTTTTTTTTTTTTTACAGATAGCAGACATGAAGCTATGATATACAAACAAGAAGTAAAAAAACTAATGTCTTAACTCGTGAGCAATTATTTTTTTGTTAAAAAAAAAAAAAAAAATTTTTTACGATATAAGTCTAATAATAAAAAAACTTTTTTAAATAAAAAGAAATAACGATTATTACTTTTTTTTCTCTTATTCTAATAAATAACAAGCTTTTGATATACACACATTGAAGTAAAAAAGTTAATGTTTTAAACCCTCATGAGCAATTCTTTTTTTGTTAAAAAAAAAAAATTAATTTTTATGAAAAGTCTAAGAAGCATCAGAAATTTTTAAATAAAATTAGAATTTAAAAAAAAATTTTTTTTATTCTTTGGAAATAAATGAATAAGTCTATGAATCTATAAAACATTTTTTTTTTATCCTTTGTATGTATAAGTCTATGAATCTATAAAACATTTTTTTTATTTAATCGATTAGAGTATAAGTCTAGGAATCTATAAAAAGAATTAAACAATTATTATTGCTAGAGTATATGGTAAACGATACAAACTAAAACTTAAAACGGTGCAAAAATAAGTTTAAACTAAAAGGTTGATAACTAAGCACATTTAAAAAATTTAAAAGAGTAGGTATTCATAAAACTAAAACATTGGGTGAATAATATAACGAGCTATGATATACAAACATTGAAGTAAAAAAGTTAATGTCTTAACTCATGAGCAATTCTTTTTTGTAAAAAAGAAAAAATTAATTTTTTTTATGAATAAGTCTAAGAATGTATCATATTTTTTAATCAATTAAATATATTAAAAAAAATTTTTTTATTCTTTGGAAAATAAATGTATAAGTCTAGTATAACCCCTATAAATCTATAAAAACCTTTTTTTTACCTTTGTATGTATAAGTCTATGAATCTTAAAAAAATTTTTATTTAATCGATTAGAGTAAAGTCTAGGAACTATAAAAAGAATTTAACAATTATTATTAGTTAGAGTATATGGTAAACAAATACAAAACTAAAACATTAAAACGGCGCTAGAGAAGTTTAAACGAAAGGTTGATAACTAAGCACATTTTAAAAATGAAGAGTAATATTCATAAAACTATAACTTTGGATGTGTGTGTGATTTTTAATTTTAACCTTACCTTCAAAGTTTAAGATAGCCGTCTTGCTAAGTTGGAGATACCCTTGTATACGAGCAGCAACTCCGCCTTGGAAACTCTTTCAACCCGCGCGTCCGTTAACAGTGGGGAAACGGTTAGGTAACCAACATTATACTTCCCGTCTAATACTGTAACACTCTCCGGCCGAAGCGCGTGTTTTAAAAACTTTTATACTAGTTACACGATAGCCTGACCCAAACTCTAAATCCGTCAACTTTCTCGATACAATCTTTACTCGACCCGACCTTTCTTAAAAATACTGCTGCGTATTCACTAGACATTGTTAGTCTTTTGAATGTAGATGGTAGCTAATGATTTCTCCTAGAAAGGGTTTTGCTCTAAAATATAGGGAACGAGAGTATTCCCCAAGCCACGCCCCCCACTGAGCGTATGACTCGAGAGTATTCCAAGCCACACCCTCTACTGAGCGTGGAACTTTAACCGAATCAGATCTTCTCAGGGATGCCGGAAAGTTCATAGTTCAACAACTCCGCAGATGTTCCACGTGTGAAAAGATATTTTCCCTTTTTAAAATTATCGCAGCTTTCCCATGTCACAGGGCGGGAAATCGTCTTTCACCAAGCTGAGAGAAAAAAATAAATATTGCAACCCTTAGGAAAGATATTCACAGTCACCCCCCCCCCCCCCCCCACACGTTCTTTTCGCAAAAACGAATCCCCCCATCAGTGAAGAAAACCCTCCGATGTTATCAAATTCCGGGGAGGGTGGAGGTCTTGGGGAGAATGTTTGTTACAGGCCCCAAAAATATTAACCTTCCCCTCATTTTCCCTTTAGAAAGAGAAAAGGGAAAAAAAAAAAGGGGCACCTTTTTTAGATTACATTCAAAGGGGGTACCCTTTTAAGATTTATAAATTTTTGTAGGAAGATATAAAAAAAAAAAAGGAAAGAGGAAAAAGATTTTAAATAACACCCACTGTACGGAATATTTTTTTTTATTTTTTAGAGAAAAAGAGAGAGGAGAAAAACCCTTCCCGCGGTGCCGCCCGAAAGAGCTTGCCCCCCCCCCTCCCCCCTTCAATCCAATTTCCCTGTAAGAGAAAAAAAGAGAAAAAGAAAAAAAAACCCCCCCCCCCCCGCGGTCGAGGGGCGTTTTCCAAAAACCCCGCCCCCCCCCCAAACCATCCAAACACGCCAGCTTAAACCCCCAACCCCCCCCCAAACCCACCCCCAAAACCCACCCCTTTCCCCCCTCAAACTTTTATCACGATACCTCCCCTCCCTTTTCCCCCTCTGCCCGAAAACCGCCGAAATTTAAACCCCCCTTTCCCAAAAAATACCCAAAACCCCCATTAGACTCACTTCCGCCCTGAGGCCGTAAATGACCCCCTCTCGGGGGTTTTTAAGACGCGAGGAAAGGGGGGAAAAAAATTCGCACCCAAACCAGTCTCTTTTGGAGGGGGGGCACTTGGGGCATTTTTAAGATAAACATTTTTTTGTGATTTTTTTGTCAAAGGGATTTTACTTAAAAAAAAATTACAAGTGGGTTAAGTAATTTGTCCCTTTAAAATTTAGATTCTTATCCGTGGTGGGGAAAAAATTTTTGTTACGTTTTAAAAAAAAAAAATATTTTGGGAATTATGGAATTTTTTTAAAGCAATAAATTTATTTGTAATGATGATCCATCATAAGGGGTTTAGCTTGAAAAAATTTTTCTAGAAATGAACCCCTGGTTCCCCCAATGGAAGAAAACCCAAATTCCTTTTTATTAAATAAAATATTAATTTTTCCATCTTTGCGAATCGAAATTGAAACCCTTTTTTAAAAGGGTTGTAGTTGTGAAAAGTTCTCTCATGTTGTACAATTAAAATTTTTCATTGGTTATTTTATAAACCTTTAAATGTTATGTTATCTTTTTTTCGTGTCCAGCTTAGGTTAAAAATTAAAAAAAAAAAAAAAAAAATTTTACATGAAAAAAATAAACCCTTGGGAAAAATGATTTTAAAGAAAAAAAAACGGGAAAAACAAAATTGTTTTTTGGTAAAAAAAATTTCATAATTTTTTGTGTTTTAAAAAAACAAATCAAAATTTGGTTCTTTTCCTAAAAAAAACCCCGTCTGAACCGGGTTGGCTTCCCGCAGCAGAATGACATCCCTTTTAGCTGTTTCCCTCGCGCAATCAAGGATTTTTGGGCCTTTTTAAGGGGCAGGGAAAAAGGTTGGGCCCCTTCCCCCACCCCTTCCCCCTGTTTTTTTTCCGGGGTACAACTTTCCCCAAATCCTTTTTAAAAGGAAGGCAGGCCCCGGGCTCTTAATTTGACGAACTTAAAAATTTCTCGCTTTCCCCCGGGGACCCTAAGAATTGGGGGCCCCCCCCTGATATTTTTGAGATGTTTCAGAGGATTACTTCAGTATTGTAAAAAATACTATTCTGTTAAAGGGCTAAACCTGGTTTGGGAAAAAAACCCAAAAATTTCCACTTTTTTTTTATGAAAAGGGACGTTTTATAGTCCCGGGGCCCCCAATTTTTTTTCTCTCTACCCGCTTTAAAATTTACTAGACCTCTTATGTTTTAAAACCCATACTTTAGTCCTTTTTAAATTATATATCTTTAAAAAAATGGTGGATTAAAAATATAAATAAAAACCCCCTTTCAGGTTTTGAAAAAACAAAAACTTATAAGGTATGGTTACAAAAAAAAGCCGCCCCTTAATTTGTTAATATTGAAAAAAACCACCCGGGGGCGTAGTTGCTTTTAAGGTAATTTCCCCGTTTTTGTAGACCGCTGAGGACAGGAGATGAGTTTCGAATCTCGCCGGGTGAACTTTGGGGGGTTTTTTCCCAAAAAATTTTTTTCCATCTACCTCCACGCAAATGGGTTAATTCCTCTTTTTCAAAAACCCTTCCAATTCTTTTTCCAATTGTGTGTTAGCACTTAAGGATAACCCAACGGGTAGTAAGCCGGGGCAAAACATATATATAAAAAATATATATATTGAAAATGAAAACCCAAACCCAAAAAAAAAATTTATTTTTTTTAAATAAAAAAAAAAAAGTAGCAACCCGCCCCCGGTGGCCCTTTTTCTAAGGCGTCACTCCCCAATAAATACCCCCCCGAAAAAGGGAGATCGGGGGGTTGACTCCCGGGGTTCGTCTTATGAGGTGGTTTTTTTTTCCCTTTGTTTTCCCTCTTTCCCCACGGGAAAAAAAGAGTAATTTCCTCATAATTCAACCTTCCAATCCCTAAAACCTACGTAATTGTACCCTTTTTTTTTTAAAACCCCCGCGGGTAGTAAGAAAACGGGTGCTAAAAAAAATGAGGGAGTCAGTGATGGTAGCTTTTTGAGTGGGGATTTTTTTTCTGGAATCGAGTCAATTTTTTTTCGGGTCAACTAAGAACGTTTTTTTTTTTTTTCTTTTATAAGCTTTTGGACAATTTTTTTAGTATGTAATAAAAATAATATTAAAACAACATATTTTTAAAACATATATAACCGGATAAAATTTTTAAAAAAAAAAATAAATTAAAAAACCCGAATAAGTTTTTTAAAACGTACCCAAAAAAAACTAGTCCTTTATTTTATTAAAAACTTTTAAAAGTCCATGATTTTTTTTTTTGAAGAAATATTTTTTAATTTATCAAAATAATTCAATAAAAGTTATATTTTATCAAAAATCCTTAAAAAGGAAGAAAAAAAAAAAAACTTTGGGCCCCAAGTCCCCAAAAAAAAAAATTCATTTTTCTGGAAGCTGGGGTTTGGTGTCCCAAAAAGGGTTTGGAAAGTCTCCAAAGAAAAATTTTTAACATTTTTCCTCCACCCCTTCCTTTTTGTCTCCGGGGTTTTTCTTTTGCTTCCGAGCCAAAATTCAGTCACGGTTCGTTTGGTTTTAAGTTCGGTCTCTTCATTTTTTTTTCGTTTTTTTC